>JANAVB010003709.1:0-44575 GCA_029216955.1 Iris pallida
TAGCGTGTGAGTACTGAATAGGACAACAAATGACAAGATGACTAAGAAACTATTTCGGAACCCAAGTTACAACCCGTAAACCAAACAAGGATCGGGGTTGAAACCCTTCTCCTGAACAGAACTTTGTCTCTAATTATTTATCGACAAAAGTAAAGCTTAACAATAATGTACTGAAATAAACAAATGGACACTACCTAGACCAAACTAGACTGGATTGGACTCCATCCATTATTCACGGCTAAGCAATAAGTACGGCTTGATACTTTAACTAAGTAGGGTTATGACAAGCCTAGTTACTAACAAGATGCAATAAGATGTTCCCACAGTCACAAGCCTGCAGACTATCCAGGTTATCCAGGCAAAAGTTACAAGAGAATTTATAGTGGATACATCGCCCAGGAGACAATGTATCCCATATACATATAATAGTGGGTACATCGTCCAGGAGACAAATGTACCCTTAAGAGAGTTATTAGGTAGCTTGAATGGTACAACATATGACAATATGCTAAAAATGTGCCCGACTCGTCGGCAGGCTACAAGTCCACTGTAGGCGCCCAGATAACGCGATCGCCTATAACTGAAAAATCTCTCTATATGAACAACTTAATCAATATTGTCATTAACTTAGCCAGATTCATTATGAATTCCTGACCATGGTAACCAGGAATCCATGTCCTACACATGATACAGACGTGACATGTAGCTTGTTCATGCATACATAATAAATTCAACTACGGTGTCCAGAAAAGAGTTATCTTAGCAAGAGAGGAATAGTCGTCGTAACAACATCTTGATTACACATGTCATATTTAGGGTTACTTTTCATGTCAAAAGTACTTGTCGGGAGTGCGCATCGACGGGCCACTATCATGTAAAGCAAAGAAGTGGCCTCTAACATGAGTGCACCACAACTAGCCACTATCAAGATTAAGCAAAGAAGTGACGTGTAGCATGAGTGCACCACTACAGGCCACTATCTAGGCAAAGATGAGACATGTAACGTGAGTGCACCACAATGGCCACTTTTATGTAAGCAAATTATAGACGTAAGGATAGTACGTAAGAAAGATCTTGATAAAATGGTGCATCATAACATATGAGAAGGAATATCTAAAAGTAGCTACTTGGCATAAAAAAAATAATTGAATCTGTGCTAGTGTGGACTATATAAAGGGTGTACAATCATTCTCTAACTGTATAAGATCATCAAATCATGTTAAGAAATTCATTTGTTAAAGAAATATCAGGTACGACCAAGTACAGAAAATATGACAAAAGATCAAGAACTATGATTAAAATTATCAATCGCATATGAACTCTAATTAAGGTAAAACAAGAAGATTCTCGAAGCCAAGACAAAGACCTACAACTTTCATGTTTGAGGTTTTTCAAGATTCTAACTACAAAACAGCTTAAACAGTCAAAAACGGTCAAAACAACCATGATAAGATCGGGTCAAAGCTCAGGGTACATGCATATAACAAGACATATAAACTGTCACGACCCGCACCCGCTTTTCGGATACGAGACGTGTCCAAGTCCAGCCTACGCCGCAGTGTCGACGGTAGTACGCAGTCTAGACCGCAATAAACAAAATGCTCACAAATACTAACTGCTCATTCACAACAACTAAATCAACTTTATGAAATTTAGAAGTTTTACATTTGAAGAAGAATATAAGCTTTTACATTTATAGAAAACTACCAACTAACTAGTCTTCTATGGTTTAGCCTTCGAGTCTCTATCTCCCCCTCGTATGGTCCAAAGCGCAAGAGTAGGCACGTCATCCTCACCTATAACAACGACCTAGTTAGGAAAGGAGCAGAGTATAACCATATTGTAATTAATGTTGTTAGTCCAAAATAAGTTAGAACAACGAGAAACGATGATGGCAAAGAGTATATAAAGAACTAGTACTAGCAAGGTATGAACGATCAAGATATGAACTAGCAAAATGTAAACTAGCAAGACGGGATCTAACAAGATATAAACTGGCAAGATGTAAACTAGCAAGATATGAACTAACAAGATAATGGACTAGATAAAGGAAAAATAGGACACACTATGTGTGTGTGAAATACCTTTTAATACGTGAACGGCTAGGCTAATACGGCACATCATACGATGGCTATCCACAACAATACGGTACGGCTAACTCATACGTGAGGTGTATGACTTAGCTATCCACAATCAAAATATTTGGGTTTGTTCACGTACTTACTAAGTATTTCCCCTCCCGAATATCTAACAATCAATAACGGTCAATGTTACACTAAGAATGATACAATAACTACGGTGTCACAATCGTGTCTCAATGAAATATCAAGCAATGTCTCAACGGGATATCAAACAAGGAAACGATATAGAAAACGTTATAATGAACTAAAACATAAATGCAATACTGTACTTGCCTGAATCTTTGCACAAACCGTAGTCACAAGTAGATGATGAGAGGATTTCCAATCTAGAAGTTGCCAACCTATAACACATATCGCACCACGAACCGTGCACGAAAACCACAAATCAATTCTAATGTTCTAGTTCCAAGTTCATGGAATAGTGGCTAGTTGGGTTACTAATCTAATAATAGTTAATTCTGGAATAAATTACTTAAAAATATTATTTAACCTAATAATAATCTAAATATAATCTAAACATGCAAGTTTGGCCATCAAAAGTCATGTTTCTAATTTTGGAAACCATAATACGCAAATCGAGGCATGCCATTGACTATCTAGTCAAATATCATGAACTCTAATTTTTGAAAGTGCACCTAGGTAGATTTTAGCACCACGAGTGTACCGGAATCAACCTTGCCGTAAAATCACGTTTTGGTCAAAAGATATCGCCGTTATGGCTAATCGTGACCAAAACGGTGATCAACCGATCAATTTTGAGTTCAACAGAATAACTAAAATACTAGATGAACGCAATAATTTCTGGAAAATTATATGTCGTAGAGCTTTCGGACAACTAGCACTCTACAAATTTTCCAGAAATTTAGGTTCAGAAATTACCAAAATAAATTACATATTCAGAAACTATACCTCAATATGCTTCCAACAAAAAAACGGTGCACAAAAAGCACGTCGAGGTTGGCGGAAATCGCGTCGGGAAGTCGGAAACCCTAGACGAGTTCTCCCACAAAATGCTGCTGGAATTTAATTAGGGTGGGAGAATATAATAATATATATATATGAGAGAGAGAGGCGGTCACTATAGCAGTTGGCGCCGACAGGTGGGCCCCCCTGGGTGGATTTCTGGGTATTTATTTATTTAGTTCAGAAAATTATTTAAAAATCATTTTAAGTCCAAATAAATCAAAATAAATTGCAAAAAAATTCAAAAAATTCTAGAAAATTCTAGAAAATATTTCTAAGTGTCTAGAATATAAATAAAATATTTTAACACAAAATATCATCGTGTGACCTCACCGTAAATTTCCAAAGCCTATAAAATATAATTTTTATAGGTTTTCTTAATATAAAAATTCCCAAAAATTCTAAAAAATCCAAAAAAATCTAAAATATTCTAGAAAATATTTTTATTCATTTAGAGCCCAAATAAAAATATTTGGTCCAGAAATACCCCCATATGACTTTACAGTAAATCCTGAAAGTCCTTAAAAATAATAAAACCTTAAATATTAAATACCTAAAAATATCCAAAAATTGTAGAAAAATATAAAATAGCTAAATAATACATATATAAGCTATCTAGAGGTCATATGACCTTAATATGGTCATAGTCCACCTACAAGATTTGTCATGACTCCCAATGACCATAAAATTAATCATAAACAAATAAAATTAAAAAAATTAAAATTTTTGGAAGTGGGCTTACAAATCTACCCACCTTAGAAAAATTTTGTTCTCAAAATTTCAAAAGATACAAATAGGCACAACCAAGAATATCAGCAAAATATGACATGACCAATCAATATGAATAAGCACGATAAAGAATACAATCAAGAAAATAATGCGATGAATGATCGAAATTGATCAGGCATATAGAATCAAAATCTAAATACGTTTTAGAAATATAGTGGAAGGAAATCAAAATAGGTTTAAAAGATGACAATTCGAAGATAGAAAAATATGAGAGAAATAAAGAACTACTAGTTGTAGAGAAGGTGGTAACAAGAAATAAGACATCAAATAAATTTGAAAGAAAAAAATTTAATAGTCGTATGACAATAAAAGATATAGTCGTTATGATATTCGAAAATCATACGTATATCCGAAATTATTTAACCGAGAATCCATGCCTCGCCAGTGTACATCTGGCTGCCGTGAACCCTTGGTTTCGTGACTTAAGTATAATATGTTATCGAACACTTTATCAACTCTACCCAATGTTGACATAATAAATCAAAGGATCAAATAATGCAACTAGGATATAGCTTTAGTAACATTTGACAACCTACGCTTACTTGAAATTATTTTAACTTAGGGGTCATGCCACGCCAGTGCGTTGCTGGATGCAGTGAACCAGCAGTCTCCATAATTTAAATAAATGGGGACAGTGTGCATCTGCATTACCATTGTAAGTCATCGAAAATTATTTCAACTACATCCATAAGAATTTCAATGGAACTTCTATAAATTGAAACAAGTCGATCATGATAAAAAAATATAAGTATCTGTCCTTGAATAGAAGTATCAGTTTTGAAAACAAAACGATCGCAAAATAAACGAAGACGACTTGAATTAACATATAGATAATTGAACCAAGATTAGGAATTGAAAATAAAACACTCGCAAAATAGTTTCGAAAATAAAACAAGGTTTAGATAAGGCAGAAGATAAAATGGCACAAATGATCAAAATTAGGAATTGAATTCTATGAAGGCCTAACTTACCAAACGAATAGTCTACCCACCTTTGATTCTAACATCATATCAAATATCTAATAGGGTTTAAAATTTAATAAATTATTGGCTAAATCACATGGCCTAATTAGCAACCTTAACTACCCAAGGGTCAAGTTGACTAAGGGACTCCTAGTCCTAGTCATTTCCTAAAATTAAATCAATCCTAATTGTGAATGAGCAATTTCCTAGTCGCATGCTTGCAGTAGTACGATTAACTTAAGTACCACCATAAGTTCGTAATCTTTTGCAAAAACGACCTGCATGGGCCACCATAAAAACTTGTCACGACCCGCACCCGCTTTTCGGATACGAGACGTGTCCAAGCCCAACCTACACCGCAGTATCTGTAGTAGTACGCAGTCTAGACCACAATAAACAAAATGCTCACAAATACTAACTGCTCATTCACAACAACTAAATCAACTTTATAAAATTTAGAAGTTTTACATTTGAAGAAGAATATAAGCTTTTACATTTATAGAAAACTACCAACTAACTAGTCTTCTATGGTTTAGCCTTCGAGTCTCTATCTCCCCCTCGTATGGTCCATAGCGCAAGAGTAGGCACGTCATCCTCACCTATAACAACGATCCAGTCAGGAAAGGAGCAGAGTATAACCATATTGCAATTATTGTTATTAGTCCAAAATAAGTTAGAACAACGAGAAACGATGATGGCAAAGAGTATATAAAGAACTAGTACTAGCAAGATATGAACGATCAAGATATGAACTAGAAAAATATAAACTAGTAAGATGGGATCTAACAAGATATAATCTGGCAAGATGTAAACTAGCAAGATATGAACTAACAAGATAATGGACTAGATAAAGGAAAATAGGAACCACTATGTGTGTGAAATACCTTTTAATATGTGAACGGCTGGGCTAATACGGCACATCATATGATGGCTATCCATAATAATACGGTACGGCTAACTCATACGTGAGGTGTATGACTTAGCTATCTACAATCAAAATATTTGGATTCATTCACGTACTTACTAAGTATTTCCCCTCCCGACTCTCTAACAATCAATAACGGTCAATGTTACACTAAGAAGGATACAATAACTATGGTGTCACAATCGTGTCTCAACGAAATATCAAGCATTGTCTCAACGGGATATCAAACAAGGAAACGATATAGAAAGCGTTATAATGAACTAAAACATAAATGCAATATTGTACTTGCCTGAATCCTTGCACAAACCGTAGTCACAAGTAGATGATGAGGGGATTTCCAATCTAGAAGCTGTCAACCTATAACACTTATCGCACCACGAACCGTGCACGAAAATCACAAATCAATTCTAATGTTCTAGTTCTAAATTCATAAAATAGTGGCTAGTTGGGTTACTAATCTAATAATAGTTAATTCTGGAATAAATTATTTAAAAAAATTATTTAACCTAATAATAATCTAAATATAATTTAAACATGCAAGTTTGGCCATCAAAAGTCATGATTCGAATTTTGGAAACTATGACACGCAAATCGAGGCGTGCCATTGACTATCTAGTCAAATATCATGAACTCTAGATTTTGAAAGTGCACCTTGGTAGATTTCAGTGCCACGAGTGCGCCAAAATCAACCGTGCCACAATATCACGTTTTGGTCAAAAGATATCGCCGTTATGGCTAATCATGACCAAAAAGGTGATCAACCGATCAATTCTGAGTTCGACATAATAACTAAAATACTAGATTAACGAAATAATTTCTAGAAAAATTATATGTCTTATAAATTTGTGTTAGATTTTCGAAACTTCTAACACTTCATGATTTTGATTTCTGGTTCTCCCGGAATCTCGAAAACACCGAAACGTGTCAAATTTCGGACAACTAGCACTCTACGAATTTTTTAGAAATTTAGCTTCAGAAATTACAAAAATAAATTACACAATCAGAAACTATACCTCAATGCGCTTCCAACAAAAAAACGGCACGCAAAAAGTACGTCAGGGTTGGCAGAAATCGCTTCGGGAAATCGGAAATCCTAGATGAGTACTCCCACAAAAGGCTGCTGGAATTTAATTAGGGTGGGCGAATATAATAATATATATAGGAGAGAGAGAGAGGCGATCACTATAGCAGTTGGCGTCGATAGGTGGGCCCCCCTGGGTGGATTTCTGGGTATTTATTTATTTATTTCAGAAAATTATTTAAAAATTATTTTAAGTCCAAATAAATCAAAATAAATTGCAGATAAATCCAGAAAATTTCTAGAAAATTCTAGAAAATATTTCTAAGTGTCTAGAATATAAATAAAATATTTTAACAAAAATATCATCGTGTGACCTCACCGTAGATTTCCAAAGCCTATAAAATATAATTTCTATAGGTTTTAATTATATAGAAATTCCCAAAAATTCTAAAAGAATCCAGAAAAATTTTAAAATTTTCTAGAAAATATTTTTCCTCATTTGCAGCCCAAATAAAAATATTTGGTCCAGAAATACCCCCATATGACCTTACAGTAAATCCTGAAAGTCCTTAAAAATAATAAAGCCATAAATATTAAATACTATAAAATCTAAAAAATGTAGAAGAATATAAAATAGCTAAATAATACATATATAAGCTATCTAGAGGTCATATGACCTTAATATGGTCATAGTCCACCTACAAGCTTTGGCATGACTCCCAATGACCATAAAATTAATCATAAACAAATAAAATTAAAAAATTAAAAATTTGGGAAGTGGGATTACATAAACCGTTGTCAGAAAGGAGATGCATGGGGGTAGGTGCACCACAAGGGCGCCTAGGCAAGTTGGGCGCCTAGATAAGCTGGGCGCCAGGGCCTGAAGGGCGCCTAGACATGAATGGGCAACAGGGCCAGGATGGGGCCTATGTAAGCTTGGGCGCCAGATCAAGATGGCGCCTAGACTCGTAGAGGTGCCAGGACCAAGGTGGCACCTAGGTACTGATGGGTGCTGGGGCCAAGAGGGCGCATGGACGAAGTAGGCGCATGGCCAGAGAGGCTCCTGGGAACCAATGAGTACTAGAGCCAAAGTGGCGCCTAGGCATGCATGGGATCCAGGGCCGGAGAGGCGCATCATAGTGGGCGCCTAAGCACCAATGAGCGTTAGGGTCGACGCATCACATTGGGCGCCTAAGCACCCGTGAACGCTAGGGTCAAGAGGCGCCAGGACACGCAATGCGCATGGGCCGAGTTGGGCGCCTGATCTAGTCTGGGCGCTTGGGCCAGAAGAGGCGCCAGAGCCAGACTGGGTGCCCGACACTGTGCTTCTTCTCCAACACAGCAGCCAAAGCTCCATGGAAACCAAAAACTTCAAAATGCAATAACTTGCTCAAATCAAGTCCGAATTGAGACTATGTGTCACCCACCCACATACATATATGTTTATTTATTTTTTTCTAAAAACCAAGGCCCGTGGACAACGCTACCCAGCCGCCCCCGTGGGAGTGGGGGCTCGAACCTACGACCTCACCCCTGAGTGCCAGCGGTCTTAACGGTGCACCACCACGCCACTGTCATATATATATATATATATATATATATATATATATATATATATATATATAATATATATATATATATATATATATATATATAATATATATATATTATATATATATATATATATAAGAGCCCTTTCCTCTTTATTCAATCAGGGCAGAAAATGCCGAAGCCTTTACAAGTAAGCGTAAAAAGGCAAAATACAACAAAAAAGGGGGAAGCCTCTCAAGGTAAAAAGATCCGTAGGACAAATGACCCACGTAGAGGCGGCACTAGGCCCAAAACCGAGGCCTATACAAGACACCAATCAAAGAGACGCAAAATCCGAGGAGCTAGAAAAGAAGAGAGTTCCAAAAGAGAAACTGGCCGTACGAGCAAAAGGATCTGATCTAGTGGCACTGTCGGAGTACCTCCCTAATTAGCTGGTCGACAGAGTATTGGTGACCTTCATATCTCGCCTTATTGCGATTCTTCCAGAGGACCCACGTCGCAGCCGCCGCGACGATCTGGTGGCCGTGGAAAGTAGAGGCCCATTCTGCCAAGAGATCGTTTAGGCACCCACCCCCCTGATGCTGCCCACAACGCTGGGAGAGGACCCTCCAGACCTGGACAGGTAAATCCCCTTGACAGAAGATATGGTCAGTGGTTTCGGTCTGACGTTCCGAGCAGCAATTACATGCATACGCCTGGCTGAATCCAATGGTGTTGCGATTGTCATCAGTAGGCAACTTCTTGTGAAATGCTCTCCAAATAAGAAAGGACCATTTTTTGGGGATGTAGGTCTGCCAGAAGGCCGTGATGGTGGAGGATGGCACCCCAATGCCTCGAACCCCTCTTCTCGTCGAGCTGACTGAGAAGGAGCCAGAAACTTCAACCGACCACCTCAGCACATCGGGCTCGGGACCCAGCTTAAGATCGTTGTTGCGAATGCACTCAAATATCTCTTTCCCACCCTAATCTCGGACCGGGTTCCAATTCCAGTCATTCCCTGGTTGGTGCCACAAATCCTTGATCTTGATGATTTCGGAGCCGTCGGGTGTCACGACCAGCACCCTAGAGTTAGGGCACGAGACGTGGGTACGTCCAGCCTACGCCGTAGGATCGGCGGTAGAACGCTGTCCTAGGTCAAACATCTAACAATATATAGGTACCTGTACAGTATATACTCTCCGAATGGAGGTGACATAGCAGATACAGTCTCAATCACATCTAAGGTAGAGCATGATAAAGATAGATAAAATATGAAATCCAAAAGAGATACAGCAGATAGAAGTCTAAGTGTCTAAGATACACAAACCCAAAATACATCTCAAAGCTCAAATACAGTAATCCATAAAATAAATACAACTCAAGACAACTGAAATAAAGTAAGAAAACTCTAGCTATCTATACGACCTCTACTGTGTCTCCTCTAGGCAAGCAGGCAACCTCCAGGCTATCTGTAAAATTTATCAACAGGTCCAGTCAGGACGGGAGCGAGCACAATACATCTCACGCAGATCATAACAGGTTAGAGAATATAAACATGCAAGAGAGTACGATACATGAAACTGAATGAAAGTACATGATGTAAACAGAGCGAAAACTGTAATAGAAATATCTACTATAAGTAGAGAGCTACCAATGACTAGTGATTTAGAGTACAAAGTCGACATGTGAACGGCTGGATTTGCACATGACTATACTAAAGAGGCGCACATGGCTATACTACTTTGGAATTGTTCACATGACTATTTATACTCTCCCATACCCCAATCAATACACAAGCATCCAAACAAGTTATGTTACGTACATGGTTTTCACATGAAGCCCATAAATGGGTGCACATGAAGTATACATGAGAGCTCATACATGCGTGCACATAAAGTTCACATGGGGGCCCATAAATAGGTGCACATGAAATTCACATGAAGGCTCATAAATGAGTACACATGCAATATAGGTTATACATGAGATACATGGGAAACATGACCGATTCATGAGGGCACATGAGAGTACACGAGCGAGCATGAACGAGCATGATGCACATGAGAAACATGAATAACATGAGAGCGAGGAATACACGATTTACATGAAACACATGACATAATGTATCCGATGCTACCGAGGAGGATAACATCTCAATGTAGGGATCCATATAGTACCAATCTGTGATAATATCGTGACAGCATCAAATAAGGTAAACTAGAGCAGGAATATAATTCTAAGCAAGTTATGAAATGATCAGAGAATGTACTCGCCTGTTATCTAAATGTCCAAAGAAAATGTACTGTCCGAGGAGAGGTGTCTGGCTCCTATTTAGAACAGCAAAAGTCACAACAAGTCCAAAATGGTAAAATAAAGCTCTACTATGTATTTTACATGATTCTAGGTCATTCTAGGTCAAAGTCAACTCTTGGTCAACTCTGGTCAACCGTACTAGTCAAATTAGGTTAACTAGGCAGTACTAGGTCTAAACCTAGACTAACAAGTCTCATTATGCCTAACCAAGCCTAGACTAACAATCGCACAAAATCACAAAGCTACACAAGTTATCAAACACACATTACATATATATTTATATATATTTTTATTACAAGCAAGGTGCATAAAGACAAAGAGTGGGTGATATATGAATATGGATATGGCAATGTGTACATAGCAGTACATTGTGTTCAAGTGTGAGGGTATTATGTTAGAAGGATAACATTTAGCAAGGGTTCATTGTGTCACATAGAAGAAATAACATGTAAAGCATAGGTTTAGTATGTGTGTGTGGGGGTGTTAATCATAACAAAAATGGTTTATTTATACATCAAAGGGTTTACTCATAACAGTAAGTAGGTTTTATGTGTATTCATGCTTGGGGTTACTGTCAACATGTAGAAGGGGGTTTTAACATATGAACATGGTGCTAAGTGCTAATATGGCATCATACATTCCTATCATGTTGGCATTCATATAGCATACATTCATACTTGATTACGTTACTTACTTACATATGGATACTTGCATACATGTTTCAATACCTTGCATTACCCACATGCTTTCATTTCATCCATTCATTTATGTATTGCATTCATTCATTTATTCATTCATGCACCTATACATACATATTTGAATACATTATATACTTTCATACATTATATCATTTATGCATACTCTATATTATATTACATTCCCTTAACACACACACATATATATATACACATGCATACATACATATTTGTACATACAAGGATACACAAAATGCATATGTCGTATAGTAATCTTCTACTTAAAATCAATACTTTACAAATTAAGCATTTATTAAATTCTAGGATTAAAGTATGTTATAGATCTTTGTGTTAGCTTTCCGAAACTTTAAACGGATCGCATTTTCGTGTCCGGAAGCTCCCGGAATCGCAAAAATACCGAAATGCGTTCGTCTTTCGTACAGCTGACACTCAAATAATTTTACAGAAAGTTTCAGAACGAATTTGGCTTATTAAAATATATATTTAGAAAGCTAACTTCGATACGGTTTTTTTAAAAAAACGGGAGATAAATCAGAGTTTTAAGCTAAAAGTTATGACATTTCTAAGTTGCTATTGCTACTAAAAACGTGGATAAATATTATGACGAATTTAGGTAGTTTGAGACAAAAGAAACACAAGTATATAACATAATATATCAAGAACTCACTCTCTACACTAATATATATATGAGACACTATAGAACACATCTCCAATACAAAAATATGAGATTAAACATGTAATAATTCATTCATACATAACAACAACACATAGTGTGTCCAAATTTGGGGTTTTCCCACATGGACACAACCACAACACAAAGGACACTCCTATGACCTCCAAATGGACACGAAATGGTCACAAATGGAGATACAACCATGGGGGTCATTCCTATGGGTTTAAAATATTTCTATATGCATGTAGGGATGGATTAGAGGAGAGATTATACCTTCCGGGAGAGAGATTCAAAGGAAAATTCTTCCGACACGACACCGACACGTAGAGATTCTAAAAGGACACGAACAAGCTCCGAATCCTCCCAAACTTGGCTAGCACCCTCTAACCATGGAGTAGAGGAGAAATGAAGAAGATTTGGTGGAAGAAAGGGTTGATTTGGAGATGAAATCAATGGAGGTTCATCTCTAAATTAATTTGGGGAAGAACAAGAGAGAGAAAGTGGATGAAAACAAATGAATGAAGGAGTGACTCACTCCTTATCCCCCTATAGGTGGCTGCCTAAAAAGGGTGAGGTGTCCCCTATTTGAATGTCCAAAATGCCCTCCACTAATCTATTTGATTCAAATTAGGAATGGGTTAAAGGTTGAGGTCAATTTAGTCTAGTTTTAAGTCTCTAATTAAACTAAACATATCCATAAATAATTAGTCTAACTACTAACTAAAATTAATATCATGTGGACTAAAATTAATCTCATGTGGGCCATGCCTAACTAGTGTGTGGGTCCCACTAGAGTCAAACTACCCCCCGGGTTCCCGTTTCAAGTCGGATTGAGTTGAAATTCGAACCCGACTCAAATAACCCCAAAACAATATCATAAATAATAAAATAAATTTCAACCCCAAAATAATATCATAAATAATAAAATAAATTTCAAAAATATTTAAAAATATAAAATGACAAAAACACCCTTGTTTCTGAAAACTGGAGGTGACAAATCTATCCACCTTAAAAAAAATTTCGTCCTCGAAATTAAAACAAAGCAATCACAGGAAACACATGCAGAAAACAATCTCATTCAAATACTTTTCAAAAAAAATTTAGCAATAAAAAAAATCTCTTTGAGGCACATCAAACATTTGTAAATAAAAACTGATACGTGTCCGCTACGGACACAAAACCATCACAAAATCACACCTATCAAAGGTCAAAATCAACAATCACCAACGCAATAAATATCAAAATAATTCAAAGAGGTCAAATACAAAATATCCTTAGGCCAGAAATGACATTAAAATATCCTAATCACATGGTTAGGCTCTAGGTCAAACAGTCTCTAGGGTTTCACTAGCAAAACATCAAAATCACAAGTCATAATTTTAAATAGTTTTAAAATAATTTAAAGATTACCAAAAATCATATCATGATTTAAATGTCAAATCAATAAATGATTAAAATTATAAAATTTCAAAATTACCCTTATTTTAGAAAACTGGGTGTTACAAGTCTATCCACCTTAGAAAAATTTCGTCCTCGAAATTAAAATGTTCATACTCCTTCTAGGTCAAACCCCCCACAATCAAAGTCTCAGAACTTAAACAATCATACGATTTAAAAGGATTACAGACTGGGTCATGGTATACGGTGGTAGTGAAAGTCTCATCTAGGTATACTAGTCATGCTAAACCAAAACGGTCATAGGGTATCAAAACACACAAGCAATCTAGGGTGCTAAACTAGAAAAGATACAGAAATAATAATCATCAAGACTGTAAGACAGTCTACCATCCTATATGAAAACTGGTACTTATCAAAATAAAATAAAGTTAACTACCATTTATCTAATAAGGGGTACTATTCAAGAAAATCAAAATCAAAAGTTAAAGAATGAAAGCCAATTGCATGGAAATCCAATCACAATATATTTATATATATAGCGTTAGAGAGGAAAAAGCTAGCATTATGTACAAGTTATGTAGTTCGTGTGTGTATGGGTGTATGTGGACATGTTCATATGGTTAGATAATAGGCGTGTGTGTATGTAAAATATACATGAAAGTGCATAGGAGGATTTGGGTTTCAAACAATAACTATCAAGTTACACTAATCATGGCATATTGTTTAAACAATCTACAATACACAACTCATTTGCTCATAACATGCATGGCTAACCATGTATATATGTATATATAAAGAGGTAGAGATTTAGTTATATATCTATATACAT
Source organism: Iris pallida (assembly GCA_029216955.1). Lineage (NCBI taxonomy): Eukaryota > Viridiplantae > Streptophyta > Magnoliopsida > Asparagales > Iridaceae > Iris > Iris pallida. Next base: position 14,258 of record JANAVB010003709.1, read on the forward strand.
TATAACATGTATGCATAAACTCTATATATATCTATATAGATATATGAACATAACATAGAGAGGAAGGGTTAGGTTACATGGCAGTGTATACTATGTTAGAGTGTGGGTGTCACTATACAGGGTTATAGCTTTAGTAATGAAAGGTTAGACCCAGTTTTAGTTCAGCATTTACATACAAAATCTGAAAATAAGCTAACCACTACAAGAAAATAGGTCTTTTCCAACGTTTATTCCTCCGACATTTTTGTAAACGTTGGCTAAGTTAGCATATAATGACGTATTTAAAAAAACGTTGGTCATGACCGGCATTTGTCTTTAAACGTCGCACAATATACCAATGTTTGTAAACAAACATTGATAATTACCTGCGTTTGCCCTTAAACGTCGAGCAATATACCAACGTTTTTAAACAAAGGTTGACAATTACCTTCATTTGTCTTTAAACGTCGAGAAATATACCAACATTTTAAAACAAACATTGATAATTACTTGCGTTTTTCTTTAAACGTCGAGCAATATACCAACATTCGATAATTACCTGCGTTTGTCTTTAAACGTCGAGAAATATACCAACATTTTGAAAACAAACGTTGTTAATTACCTGCATTTTTCTTTAAACGTCGAGCAATATACCAACATTTTGTGAAGCATGTCACATATTTGGAAACCCTTTTCGACATTTCTTTGACATTTTTTTGGGCATTTACACTTATTTGACGTGTGAAGGAATTTTTTTTTTCTAATCCTACATAAATTAGGCAGATTTTGTTTATGGAAATTAAGGTGAACCATTGACTAAATTAAAAAAAGTCTGCTTTATACATGGAAATATGTTGGGATATATATATATATATATATAGCAAATGACCTCTAGCCTAGTGGTTAAGAGAGATGCATGCGACCCGAGTGGTCAGGAGTTTGAATCCCAGTGGGAGCGATTCCAGAAATAATTTACCTGGTTCCAAAAAAAAAAACTCGAACAGTTTTTGAAAAAAGTCGGCCATACAAAATCTAACGTTTGTTTAAAATGGTTAGGAAATCAAAATTCGACATTTTTGGGAAAAGGTTGGGAAAACTCATCGTTTCAAAAAACGTTGGAAAGTTCTCTTTTGCGACATTTTTGTGAGAAACTGTTGGAAATATGGTAATCATTATAGAACAATTAATGGCGTTTATAAACGTCGTCTAAACCCTATGCCAACGTTTTGCGTAAATGTCGTAAATTGCCAACTAGAGCAACGACGACGTTTGCAAAAACTGTTGAACAAACGTCGGTAACGCCTATGCCAACGTTTTGTACAGTTTTGCCAACGCTAATAAAACGTTGGAAAAAATCATTTTTCTTGTAGTGAACATTTAAACCAGTGCAATATTAACATAATGCAGTTTCAAATTTTAGGGGTTTGAAATATCACAACTAACTCAATGCTGCCAATACATCCTAACATGATAGAGAAGAAACTCTAACATACTATCCATACATTTAGCTATGCATACAGTGCAATATTACATATTATATCTGAAATTGAACTAAGCATTGGAAATCAATGTGAACATGTTAACATGTATTCAGTTTTAGGATTTGGAGAAATTCGAACATCAACCAACCCAATGTTTATCTCAACCTAACATGTAAGAAGATGAAACCTAAATTTATATCCCTACATACCACAATGTATATAGCTCAAAATATTACATTTTTAAAAAAAAATAGCAAATTGAACTAAACATTTGAAATCAAGTATTAAGGGTTAATATGCACACAGTCTTAGATTTGACAATTTCAAACACAAAATTCAACCATTTTTTTTGAATTGAAACCCTATGTATAACATACATGTGTAGTGATGTAAACATAACTAATAACATGAAATTTATATTTGAATTACAAATTTTAACTGGAAATGCAGAGAACCAGTCTCTGTTACTGTACTGTATCAGAAATATTGGGATTTTTAAAATTTAAACATCAACAACATATTAATATGTATTTATATAGGTTGGAAATCAAAGTGTAGCATGCATACGTGTCAGGCAAAGAGTCTGTGTCCACTATATATATATTCTCATGTCCCAATATAAAAATCAAATTCTACATCATGACCAAAATTTAGATTCCTACCAAGATTGCAAAGTAGGTGATTGACGTAATCAAGACAGTTTTATTATTATTATTATTATTTAATACAATAATAATAGCAAGAAGAAATAACGATAAAATTTGTTCTGCTTATCTGTTTAAAAGAAGAACCACTTTGAAACCCAGAGCTAAAATATCAAACCCAAGATAAGGTCTAGTAAAAATCATCGATTCATGGTATTATGAAGAAACACATAGCAAAAGTTATACAAGGTTTATAAAAGCAGTTAAAGCTACTCCCATGTTAAATAATGAGAAGCAAAACAAACAAATAATAAAAAAATTTGAAGGACTGAAACAAAAGTAGAGAAAATATGTTCAAAAATATTTAAGGTACAATCTGATAATCATATGCGTCTATCCAAAATCATGGTACTCTAAATTCTCGTCATACTAGTAAGCAAGGCTACGATAATCACAGAGTCCTCGACTTAGGCACATACCTCTAGAATCATGGTATTTAAAATTTTCGCAATGCCGCTAGCTTGGCTGCGAAAACCTTAAATTCCTACACCCGAGAAATATATCCAAAATCAGACTATATGTCCTCACCATGCTGGCTAATGTGACTGTAGAAGACTAGATTCCATAACTTAGATGACCTAGCCCATATGATTTCATCTTGACAAAAATTAAATTAAATCAACAATGGATACCCAAAAATTAAATTTATCAACGAACATCAAGATTCAAAACTGAACAATAATCCATCAAATCATATAAATACAAACTCGAATGCAACAGCTAACATCAAGATTCAAAACTCCACAATCATCATCAAAATTAAGTTCAACAACAGAAAGTAAAGATAAATCAAATCAAGGAAAGAAGAGTTTTTCAAATCGAAGTTAAAATAAGATTCTCAAGGGTCGTCCCAGGAATCTCTCAAGAAATCCTAACTGTGATTGAGTACCTTCAAAAATATATCCTAATTCTACTGCAGGCTGTAGTGGTACTCTAGTTCGAATACCACTACACAAACTCGACCTGCATGGGCCACCACTAAAAACGTGTCATGACCCGCACCCTAGAGTTAAGGCACGAGACGTGGGTACGTCCAGCCTACGCCGCAGTGTCAGCGGTAGAACGCTGTCCTAGGTCAAACATCTAACAATATATAGGTACCTGTATAGTATATACTCTCCGAATGGAGGTGATATAGCAGATACAGTCTCAATCACATCTAAGGTAGAGCATGATAAAGATAGATAAAACATGAAATCCAAAAGAGATACAGCAGATAAAAGTCTAAGTGTCTAAGATACACAAACCCAGAATACATCTCAAAGCTCAAATACAGTAATCCATAAAATAAATACAACTCAAGACAACTGAAATAAAGTAAGAAAACCCTAGCTATCTATACGACCTCTACTGTGTCTCCTCTAGGCAAGCAGGCAACCTCCAGGCTATCTGTAAAATTTATCAACAGGTCCAGTCAGGACGGGAGCGAGCACAATACATCTCACGCAGATCATAACAGGTTAGAGAATATAAACATGCAAGAGAGTACGATACATAAAACTGAAAAAAAGTACATGATGTAAACAGAGCGAGAACTGTAATAGAAATATCTACTATAAGTAGAAAGCTACCAGTGACTAGTGATTTAGAGTACAAAGTCGACTTGTGAACGGTTGGATTTGCACATGACTATACTAAAGAGGCGCACATGGCTATACTACTTTGGAATTGTTCACATGACTATTTATACTCCCCTATACCCCAATCAATATACAAGGATCCAAACAAGTTATGTTAGGTACATGGTTTTCACATGAAGCCCATAAATGGGTGCATATGAAGTATACATGAGAGCTCATACATGCGTGCACATGAAGTTCACATGGGGGCCCATAAATGGGTGCACATGAAATTCACATGAAGGCTCATAAATGAGTGCACATGCAATATAGGTTATACATGAGATACATGGGAAACATGACTGATTCATGAGAGCACATGGGAGTACACGAGCGAGCATGAACGAGCATGATGCACATGAGAAACATGGATAACATGAGAGCGAGGAATACACGATGTACATGAAACACATGACACAATGTATCCGATGCTCCCAAGGAGGATAACATCTCAATGTAGGGATCCATATAGTACCAATCCGTGATAATATCGTGACAGCATCAAATAAGATAAACTAGAGCAGGAATATAATTCTAAACAAGTTATGAAATGATCAGAGAATGTACTCGCCTGCTATCTAAATGTCCAAAGAAAATATACTGTCCGAGGAGAGGTGTCTGGCTCCTATTTAGAACAGCACAAGTCACAACAAGTCCAAAATGGTAAAATAAAGCTCTACTATGTATTCTACATGATTCTAGGTCATTCTAGGTCAAAGTCAACTCTTGGTCAACTCTGGTCAACCGTACTAGTCAAATTAGGTTAACTAGGCAGTACTAGGTCTAAACCTAGACTAACAAGTCTCATTAGGCCTAACCAAGCATAGACTAACACTCACACAAAATCACAAAGCTACACAAGTTATCAAACACACATTACATATATATTCATATATATTTTTATTACAACCAAGGTGCATAAAGACAAGGTGTGGGTGATACATGAATGTAGATATGGCAATATGTACATAGCAGTACAATGTGTTCAAGTGTGAGGGTATTATGTTAGAAGGATAACATTTAGCAAGGGTTCATTGTGTCACATAGAAGAAATAAAATGTAAAGCATAGGTTTAGCATGTGTGTGTGTGGGTGTTAATCATAACAAAAAGGGTTTATTTATACATCAAAGGGTTTACTCATAACAGTAAGTAGGTTTTATGTGTATTCATGCTTGGGGTTACTGTCAACATGTAGAAGGGGGTTTTAATATATGAACATGGTGCTAAGTGCTAAGATGGCATCATACATTCCTATCATGTTGGCATTCATATATAGCATACATTTATACTTGATTACGTTACTTACTTACATATGGATACTTGCATACATGTTTCAATACCTTGTATTACCCACATGCTTTCATTTTATCCATTCATTCATGCATTGTATTCATTCATTCCTTCATTCATGCACCTATACATACTTATTTAAATACATTATATACTTTCATACATTATATCATTTATGCATACTCTATATTATATTACATTCTCTTAACACACACACATATATATATACACATGCATACATACATATTTGTACATACAAGGATACACAAAATACATATATCGTATAGTAATCTTCTACTTAAAATCAATACTGTACAAATTAAGCATTTATTAAATTCTAGGATTAAAGTATGTTATAGATCTTTGTGTTAGCTTTCCGAAACTTTAAACGGATCGCATTTTCGTGTCCGAAAGCTCCCGAAATCGCAAAAATACCGAAACGCGTTTGTCTTTCGTACAGCTGACACTCAAATAATTTTACAGAAAGTTTCAGAACGAATTTGGCTTATTAAAATATATATTTGGAAAGCTAACTTCGATACGGTTCTTTTAAAAAAATGGGAGATAAATCAGAGTTTTAAGCTAAAAGTTATGACATTTCTAAGTTGCTATTGCTACTAAAAACGTGGATAAATATTATGACGAATTTAGATAGTTTGAGACAAAAGAAACACAAGTATATAACATAATATATCAAGAACTCACTCTCTACACTAATATATATGTGAGACACTATAGAACACATCTCCAATGCAAAAATATGAGATTAAACATGTAATAATTCATTCATACATAACAACAACACATAGTGAGTCCAAATTTGGAGTTTTCCCACATGGACACAACCACAACACAAAGGACACTCCTATGACCTCCAAATGGACACGAAATGGACACAAATGGAGATACAACCATGGGGGTCATTCCTATGGGTTCAAAATATTTCTATATGCATGTAGGGATGGATTAGAGGAGAGATTATACCTTCCGGGAGAGAGATTCAAAGGAAAATTCTTTCGACACGACACCGACACGTAGAGATTCTAAAAGGACACGAACAAGCTCCGAATCCTCCCAAACTTGGCTAGCACCCTCTAACCATGGAGTAGAGGAGAAATGAAGAAGATTTGGTAGAAGAAAGGGTTGATTTGGAGATGAAATCAATGGAGGTTCATCTCTAAATTAATTTGGGGAAGAACAAGAGAGAGAAAGTGGATGAAAATAAATGAATGAAGGAGTGACTCACTTCTTATCCCCCCATAGGTGGCTGCCCAAAACGGGTGAGGTGTCCCCTATTTGATTGTCCAAAATGCCCTCCACTAATCTATTTGATTTAAATTAGGAATGGGTTAAAGGTTGAAGTCAATTTAGTCTAGTTTTAAGTCTCTAATTAAACTAAACCTATCCTTAAATAATTAGTCTAACTACTAACTAAAATTAATATCATGTGGACTAAAATTAATATCATGTGGGCCATGCCTAACTAGTGTGTGGGTCCCACTAGAGTCAAACTACCCCCCGGGTCCCCGTTTCAAATCGGATTGAGTTGAAATTCGAACCCGACTCAAATAACCCCAAAACAATATCATAAATAATAAAATAAATTTCAAACCCAAAATAATATCATAAATAATAAAATAAATTTCAAAAATATTCAAAATATAAAATGATAAAAATACCCTTGTTTCTGAAAACTGGGGATGACATCGGGAGGCTGGGGAGCAAGGAGTCTCCCGCCCAACGTTCCAGGAAGGTCGAAGATTCGCCATTACCCAGTTGGAGCCTGATCACTGGTTCAGGGATGGAGCGCCCCGTGAGAATATACTGCCAAGCTGCAGAAGATCTGCTGTTGGAGATAGCCAGCAATGGGTGTAAATGTTTGAAGTATCTGGCCTTCATGAATCTAGCCCATAAGTTTTGACAACTACGAAGCTTCCACCACAGCTTCATCGAGAAGGCGTCAACAATATGGAAGAGTTTGGTGAATCCTAGGCCCCCCTCGACAGTGGACCTAGCCATAGAATCCCAACTGGCCCATTGATGTCTGTCGTGGCCTTCGTTATGACCCCAGAAGAAATTGGTAATGATGCTCTCAATCGTCAAAAGAACTTTCTTGGGGGGGGGGAGCATGCAGCCAGGGTATAGATGGGGACGGAGGTGAGCACATGTTTGATGAGGATCATCTTTCCGCCCAGGAATAGAGTAGCATTATGCCACCCCTCAATTTTTTTCCTGATTTTGTTTATCAGCTCCTCAAAAATGACATAGTTAGATTTGCCGTACACGAGGGGGCAACCAAGGTAGTGAAACGGAGAAAAATTGACGGCAAAAGAGGTGATGCTAGATAGGCTAGCTGCATGATCACTCTTAATATTGTGATGGGCGTAGATCACACTCTTTGCGGGGTTGATCTTCTGGCCAGAGCACCTGTTGTATTTCTTGAGCGTGTTGTGGACCACCTCCACCGACTCAACATCCCCAGAGGAGAAAATAAGGATATCGTCGGCGTAGGCCAGATGAGTGATAATCGGACAACCACTGATAGTATGAAAGTGCTGGAAGTTCAGGGCTCTAGTCATGCAATTCAGCTGTCTATCCAAAGCATCTGCTGCAATGATGAAGATGGTGGACGATAATGGGTCACCTTGCCTAACCCCGCGACTGGATTTGAAGAAACCGTCTGCTTGCCCGTTGATGACCGTTGAGAACCAGGAGTTACTGATCGATCTCAATATTATGTTGGTCCACGTTTCTGAAAATTCGAAGGCCTTGAGAACCTAGAACATGAATTTCCAATCCAGCCTGTCATACGCTTTCTCCATGTCTAGTTTGATAGCTATGTTGCCCCCTCTCGCTGGGAACTTCATGCAGGTGATGAGCTCATGAGCCTGCATAATATTGTCTTGGATATTTCTACCCTTGACAAATCCACTCTGCTCCTCAGAGATTATCTTGGGAAGAATTTCGGACATGCAGGAGGCGATGATTTTGGAAAAGATCTTGTTGGTGAAAGTGCAATGACTGATAAGGCAAAAATCCAGAAATGTCTTCGGGTTAACTTTTTTAGGGATAAGGATCAGGTTGGCGCTCAATATGGCTCTGGGTAGGTAGCTCCCTGGAAGAAGGTCGTAACCGTTTCATGGATGTCATACTTGATGATATCCCAGCAGGTACGAAAAAATACCCCTGAAAAACCGTCAGATCCTGGTGCACTATGCTGGTTAAGTGCCCACACTGCGTCTTTCACCTCGCTCTCGGAAGGTAGGAGTTCCAGCTGGTTGTTGTCGTCGTCGTTGATGAGGTGAGGTATCTCAGCCAGGATGGAGTTGTCTCTGTGGATCGTTTTTTTGGTAAACAACTGGGAGTAGAATTTAGCGGCAGCCACTTGGATACCCCATTGGTCGTTAATGATGTTCCCTGATTTCGTTAATGATGTTCCCTGGATACCCCATTGGTCGTTAAATTTGGTTGTTGGGACTTGAAAGTCATGATTATTTGCTGGTATTAGTGGTAGGTTTGAATATGGTTGCCGTTTGATGACGATGATACTATGATGGAAGCATGGCTCTAAGGTTCATCTTGTAAGCTTTGCTAAGTTATCAATTTGATGAATGACAATTCGATCTCTCTCTGAAGGTTTCATGATGAGCACTTGTTATTGATTCCAACTTTGATCTCATCCAATCAAGACATACTTTTTCTGAATCCTGAAGGTACTGAAAACACAAAAGGCTAGCAATGTGAGACCATTGATTCATTAGGTACTTGCATATTAGGTGATTGTTAACCTTTATATGCTTCCCAGAACTTCAATGTCTGTATAAATGACACACACGTACAACCTTACCCATAACCACACGCCATTGGGTTCAACCCAAACTGCCCATAGCAAAAGCCCAAGCCAGCCCAAGAGATAGAGCTATACGTAAAGGTATAGAAATATATATAGCAGAGAGTTCAGAGAACGAGAGGAAAAGAAAAAAAAAACATAAAAGCCCTAGCCGCAAGAGGCTTCTCGTTCTCCCCTCCTTCTCGAGCTCTCGCTCGTCCCCGGCTGGCACCACCCACATCCGACATCAACTCTGCCGTGCCATTAACACCAGCGACATCACCATCATTAGCACCTCCGACCGAATCTTCAACCGGTCCTGCCGCTGGTGGTGGGCGGTGCGTACTACAACGCAGCCTACATCGGCCGAGCCCACGCTCGATTGCTATGCCGACTCGCCTCCGTGAGCCATCCGGAGAAACCGCATAGGATTGGGCATGTTCCAAGCGCACAACCCATCTCCGCGTGACCACCGGAGCCTTTCCGTCGCATAAAGGTCGGCCTCCTACAGTATCGGCCGAACCAAGCGCCGACCCACTTGGATTCGTGCCATCACTTCAGCGTCCCTCGTGCGACCCCTTTAGTCATCGACCAACCACGGACCTGTCCCTAGCAACTGCTGAGACGTCATGTGCTTTGATGTCGACAAGAGTTCGCGTGTGCGCCAACCATAGAGGAAGCTCAACCGAAGAAGAGGTGCGGAGTTGGCAACAGAAGTTCCCGACTAGCTTCTTTCATCTCCTTGACTCGCGGAGCAGAAGGGAATATTGGTAATACCACCTTCTCCCTGTCGTTCAAAATTATATAAGTTTTTGCATGGCCGGCCATATGTAATACATGAAGAAGCAACAACTCAGTCACCCTTACAATATATTTCATTTAAACCCTCCCATTTTTCTTATTCCATTGCTCATAATTTAATAAAGTAAAGTATCAACAGACGAAAATCCTCTTCTTCCCAAGACAGAATAGTATAGGATTCTTACACATAACCCCCTAAGCATATGACCACTTTGTAATTAGGCCAAAGAAAGAGAATCTTTTCTCTTTAGACATTTTTAGTCGCACATATTCAGTGAAACCTCAATTACTTCGTGTACATTCGCCAAGTCGAGATAAAACTTGCGCCAATAGGACCGTGTTATTTTTCTGGTCCTGTATGCCAAGTTTGGTCCGATTCTGAGACCGTTGTAAAATTATCGTTTTGCGGGCCCCACGGTCCGACTCAACGGGTGATTTTGTGCACGGCCCGCCGGAATCCAACTTTGGACATACGATTGGGTTCGTATCGGAAAACCGGATCCGTAGACATGTAGTCTGATGACTTTAGAGACCATTGACTTTGGCACGCTTTTCGGTGCAAAGCGGGTCCAACGATGGATATTATTTTTGTCCGAAATTACCGTTTTATTCCTGTGTCCAAAATTGGACTTAAGGATAGGCAATCCTAGCTAATTTGACTATTCTGAGACTGTTGGCATTGTCTGTTTCAGCTTTCGGAGACAATTGTGATGATTTGGACCTTATGGCTTAGCAGTGGACTAGATTGTTATTGGATCTGCGTGCAACCTCCAGGCAAGTATACCTTGCCTTCCTCTACAGTTTTACTTACATGCATTTTCTTTCGTTTTTCAGTCATTTGATTGTTTATGGACATGTGCTTTTCGTGTTATTTTCTGTGGAGTTGTTTTTATTGTTTATAGCCATGTTTATGTTTTGGCCTTGTGTTTCACATTTGGAGTTCCCGTCAGTACCTTGCTTGATTTGTGTCATAAAACGGTTGCGTGTAGTGAACTGCCATAGCCTTGATTATCGTTGTACACAACCAGAGAGTCCACACTCGGGACGAGGGTTGTTTGGTGCACCAGAGAGTCCACACACGGGACGAGGGTGTTTGTCATGATCAAATGGCACCAGATAGTCCACACACGGGACGAGGGTTGACCATTTACACCAGAGAGTCCACACACGGGATGAGGGTGTCTTATCGTGAGCTAGCCAGAGAGTCCACACTTGGGACGAGGGTTAGCGCTTAGTTCAAACCCGTGAGTCCACACTCGGGATGAGGGTTTGGTTTCTTCCATTGATCTCGTGATTATCGTTCATTCGGCAGTTCATTTATACGTAGTTGTTCTAGTGTTCGTATTCGTGTTCGTATTCGTGTCTGTGTTCGTAGTCATTTGTCTTGCTCTTGTTCTTTCTTGTTTATTTCTTGCGCATGATAAAACTGCTAGATAGGCATGTATATTATGTATCTTGCTATGGCCTCTGAGGACCTGGTGATCTTCTCAGGTTTAGCGATTGCATGGAGTTAGCTAGTAGTTCTGGATGGCAGAGGATTTACGGTTCTTGCGGGATTCAGGTATCGTTATTGTGTTTATTATCCGCTCGTACTTTTCATTCCTTGTCATGAGATATCATGTTCCTTGTTTCAGTTGTAGACTCTTTTTATATTCCTTAGAGTCTTATCGGACATTTATGCTAGTGTGCTGCAGACCACGACCCATAGTGTTCATTCATATTTTATATTCTTATTGTGGATTGAGATATAGATTTGTTTGCCATGATTTGGCAGTATACCATAGCCTTGACAGCGTTTACGTATTCGAGTCGGGCTGGAGTTCGTTCGATACGTAGCAGGGCTTGCTCACGGACTCGCGTCCGAAAAGCGGGTGCGGGTCGTGACAAGTTTTTTTGGTGGCCCATGCAGGTCAGAGCATATCGTACCGGTTACGTTACTGTACTGGTACGAGCCTGCGCAACTGACTAAACCCTTAGGAATCTCAATCCACACTGCCTTGAAAATTCTTCTAGAAATTCTCTACGTCCTTGAAAACTCCATAATTGCTCTCGATTATACTTCCTTGCTTTCCATACCATTGATTCTTGTCCCTTTTTATTTCGAAGTGACGAACGATCGTGCTATCTAGGATTCATCAGAATTTCTTAAATTATAGTATAATATTGCATGATTATTGAGTTGGGTTGTTTATAGATATTAGGGAATATAGATGCCACAAGCCCTAGATACCTGTTGGTAGAATTATTAGCAACTAGTTGGAAGAACATAAGACTTTAGCGACTGTATTTTGAGGAGTAGTGTGACCAAAGGTGGGTAGAAGTTCTCAAGTATTCGGAGTGATGAAGTGACTAAAGAATTTTACAAAATATTTTGAAAGATTAAAATTGAGGAGATTAAGGTAATAGTAGACTTGAATTTTAAGGAATAGTCATGAATTGGAATTTCGAGAACGAAATTATTTTAAGGTGGGTAGATTTGTAGCTTCCCTTCCCATAATTTTTGAAATTTTTTGTGGTGATTTTAACTACTACCATGACCACACTTCCACATATGCCAAACCACATAGTATTCCTATAAGGATTTTTGATTCTGGTCTTGCATTGCCTTGTTGTGCAAAACTGCACATGGAACATGATAGATTTGGGGTTGCAATTTGGATGCTGCATACTCTGTCATTGGATCTAACTAAAGGAATTGGGAATATTGACTAAATTCCTGTACAGGTGGAGGCTCTTTGAGAACTTCTATACATTAATTTAGGCTCTCCATTCTTTGTTCAAACTCCTTATTCTAAGTTCTCAAAGAATGTCTAGTGTCTGGACTAATTCAAGCGAGATTGAAATTCCATGCTGCAAATTAAATTTGGTAGTTGGGTCTTGAAAGTCATGATTATTTGCTGGTATTAGTGGTCGGTTTGAATATGGTTGCCGTTTGATGACGATGATACTATGATGGAAGCATGGCTCTAAGGTTCATCTTGTAAGCTTTGCTAAGTTATCAATTTGATGAATGACAATTCGATCTCTCTCTGAAGGTTTTACGATGAGCACTTGTTATTGATTCCAACTTTGATCTTATCCAATCAAGACATACTTTTTTTGAATCCTGAAGGTACTGAAAACACAAAAGGCTAGCAATGTGAGACCATTGATTCATTAGGTACTTGCATATTAGGTGATTGTTAACCTTTATATGCTTTCCAGAACTTCAATGTCTGTATAAATGACACACACGTACAACCTTACCCATAACCACACGCCATTGGGTTCAACCCAAACCGCCCATAGCAAAAGCCCAAGCCAGCCCAAGAGATAGAGCTATACGTAAAGGTATAGAAATATATATAGCAGAGACTTCAGAGAACGAGAGGAAAAGAAAAAAAAACATAAAAGCCCTAGCCGCAAGAGGCTTCTCGTTCTCCCCTCCTTCTCGAGCTCTCGCTCGTCCCCGGCTGGCACCACCCCCATCCGACATCAACTCTGCCGCGCCATTAACACCAGCGACATCACCATCATTAGCATCTCCGACCGAATCTTCAACCGGCCCTGCCGCTGGTGGTGGGCGGTGCGCACTACAACGCAGCCTACATCGGCCGAGCCCACGCTTGATTGCTACGCCGACTCGCCTCCGCGAGCCATCTGGAGAAACCGTATAGGATTGGGCATGTTCCAAGTGCGCAACCCATCTCCGCGTGACCACCGGAGCCTTTTCATCGCGTAAAGGTCGGCCTCCTACAGTATCGGCCGAACCAAGCGTCGACCCACTTGGATTCGTGCCATCACTTTAGCGTCCCTCGTGCGACCCCTTTAGTCATCGACCAACCACGGACCCGTCCCTAGCAACTGCTGAGACGTCATGTGCTTTGATGTCGACGAGAGTTCGCGTGTGCGCCAACCATAGAGGAAGCTCAACCGAAGAAGAGGTGCGGAGTTGGCAACAGAAGTTCCCGACTAGCTTCTTCCATCTCCTTGACTCGCGGAGCAGAAGGGAATATTGGTAATACCACCTTCTCCCTGTCGTTCAAAATTATATAAGTTTTTGCATGGCCGGCCATATGTAATACATGAAGAAGCAACAACTCAGTCACCCTTACAATATATTTCATTTAAACCCTCCCATTTTTCTTATTCCATTGCTCATAATTTAATAAAGTAAAGTATCAACAGACCAAAATCCTCTTCTTCCCAAGACAGAATAGTATAGGATTCTTACACATAACCCCCTAAGCATATGACCACTTTGTAATTAGGCCAAAGAAAGAGAATCTTTTCTCTTTAGACATTTTTAGTCGCACATATTCAGTGAAACCTCAATTACTTCGTGTACATTTGCCAAGTCGAGATAAAACTTGTGCCAATAGGACCGTGTTATTTTTCTAGTCCTGTATGCCAAGTTTGGTCCGATTCTGAGACCGTTGAAAAATTACCGTTTTGCGGGCCCCACGGTCCGACTCAAAGGATGATTTTATGCACGGCCCGCCGGAATCCAACTTTGGACATAAGGTTGGGTTCGTATCGGAAAATCGGATCCGTAGACATGTAGTTTGACAACTTTAGAGACCGTTGACTTTGGCACGCTTTTCGGTGCAAAGCGGGTCCAACGACGGATATCGTTTTTGTCCGAAATTACCATTTTGTCCCTGTGTCCAGAATTGGACTTAAGGACAGGCAATCCTAGCTAATTTGACTATTCTGAGACTGTTGGCATTGTCTGTTTCAGCTTTCGGAGACAGTTGTGATGATTTGGACCTTTTGGCTTAGCAGTGGACTAGATTGTTATTGGATCTGCGTGCAACCTCCAGGCAAGTATACCTTGCCTTCCTCTACAGTTTTACTTACATGCATTTTCTTTCGTTTTTCAGTCATTTGATTGTTTATGGACATGTGCTTTTCGTGTTATTTTCTGTGGAGTTGTTTTTATTGTTTATAGCCATGTTTATGTTTTAGCCTTGTGTTTCACATTTGGAGTTCCCGTCAGTACCTTGCTTGATTTGTGTCATAGAACGGTTGCGTGTAGTGAACTGCCATAGCCTTGATTATCGTTGTACACAACCAGAGAGTCCACACTCGAGACGAGGGTTATTTGGTGCACCAGAGAGTCCACACACGGGACGAGGGTGTTTGTCGTGATCAAATGGCACCAGAGAGTCCACACACGGGACGAGGGTTGACCATTTACACCAGAGAGTCCACACACGGGACGAGGGTGTCTTGTCGTGAGCTAGCCAGAGAGTCCACACTCGGGACGAGGGTTAGCGCTTAGTTCAAACCCGTGAGTCCACACTCGGGATGAGGGTTTGGTTTCTTCCATTGATCTCATGATTATCGTTCATCCGGCAGTTCATTTATATGTAGTTGTTCTAGTGTTCGTATTCGTGTTCGTATTCGTGTCTGTGTTCGTAGTCATTTGTCTTGCTCTTGTTCTTTCTTGTTTATTTCTTGTGCATGATAAAACTGCTAGATAGGCATGTATATTATGTATCTTGCTATGTCCTCTGAGGACCTGATGATCTTCTCAGGTTTAGCGATTGCATGGAGTTAGCTAGTAGTTCTGGATGGCAGAGGATTTGCGGTTCTTGCGGGATTCAGGTATCATTATTGTGTTTATTATCCGCTCGTGCTTTTCATTCCTTATCATGAGATATCATGTTCCTTGTTTCAATTGTAGACTCTTGTTATATTCCTTAGAGTCTTATCGGACATTTATGCTAGTCGGCTGCAGACCACGACCCATTGTGTTCATTCATGTTTCATATTCTTATTGTGGATTGAGATATAGATTTGTTTGCCATGATTTGGCAGTATACCATAGCATTGACAGCGTTTACGTATTCGAGTCGGGCTGGAGTCCGTTCGATACGTAGCTGGGCTTGCTCACGGACTCGCGTCCGAAAAGCGGGTGCGGGTCGTGACAGAGAGGGGAAGCGTCGGGGCAAGAAAAGGGAGGCCGGTCTCCAGAGAAGGTGAGAGGGGAGGAAGGCCACGAGGTCCGGACCCAGGGGCCGGGCAAGAGCGGCAGTCGCCGACCCGAGCTGGGGTGCAACACCCAGCATAGGTGGGGGGAGTGCTCCAGGGAGCGCGCCGAAGAAACCGGGGGCGACAAGCGAACCGGACCAAGTTGCACAGGGGACTCGCCACTCCAGGCGGGAGCGCCAAGGGAAGCCGAGCCATAATGTGCGCCCAAGGACTCACCAACGGGAGCGCCGAAACCACAGTTTGTGCCATCAGCAGACCCGCAGGGAGCGACACAGGGACCCGCACCAGCAGCTCCAGAGAAGGACACACCAAAGAAAGTGCCGAAACAGCTGGGAGGTGCCACCCAAGGTTGCGCCACAACCCTACCCGCCGGGTCTCCAAAGGGCGCACCACAGCCAGACCCGCAAGGGGCGCCAGTGGGGCCCACGCCAACTGTGCCAACCGAGGCACCCAGAGGAACTGGAGATGCAGCGCCCCAATAGGGTGCGCCACAGGGACCCGCGCCTATAGGTTGTGCCAAAGACAGACCCGCATGGTCTCCATACATAGCGCCAAAAACCTATCCGTGGGGTACGCTACTGGGGCCCATACCTACTGCACCAAACGAGGCACCCAAAGGAGCCGCAGCACCCGCACCATAAGGTGCACAACAATAAGGAGGCAGGGTCACGTGGCTAGGGGGACCACAGCAGCTGACCGTGCTGGATGGGCGTACGTCCTCCAACAGGGGAGTAGGTCCTGAGGGGAGCACGTGGCTCCTTGCTGACCGTCCCCTGGAAGAATTTGAAAGTGGAAAAAAGAGGGAAGGTGGGCGGGAGGGCGGTGTGGGACCCGAGGAGGGAGGAAGGGGGCACCGCATGGGAGGCAGCTCCGAGATGGCGGCTCCGGCCCAGCGGCGAGACGCAGAAGGGAGGGGGTGAACGGTGACCAGAGGGGCACTGGTGGAAGAATAAAAGGTTGGCAGGGGAAGGGAGGTGGGGGGGAAAGAAATGGGGCGGCGGGTGGGGATGAAGGCGGAGGGATGGGAGGGGGATGACCGGCCGCGATGATAAAAATGCGAGGGAGGAGGCGAGAGGCGCTGGATCGGAGGGGAGCCCTAGAAAAGCGAGGAGGTCGGGCGCGGTCGAAGCCATGGGGAAGGGGGGGCTGGGGGACAGCTGAACGCCGACGCTGTCCCCAACGGCAGGCCGAGGAGGCTGCAATAGCTGGGGCACAGCGCCTCGAGGGCACACGAGCGGAAGAGCAGCGAAAACATATATTATTATGCAATATCGAGGCCAAGCTGTGTGCCTCGAGGGCACACGAGCGGAAGAGCAGCGAAAACATATGTATCTCACAGAAATATCGAGGCACATGTCCCTGTCACGATATGAATTCTCCATTTACCCTCGTCAAATGGCATGGGATATGACCCCAATTCAACAAGCCAGAGTTGGAAAAATATGCTACAAGCTGGG
This sequence comes from Iris pallida, assembly GCA_029216955.1. Taxonomy (NCBI): domain Eukaryota; kingdom Viridiplantae; phylum Streptophyta; class Magnoliopsida; order Asparagales; family Iridaceae; genus Iris; species Iris pallida. The sequence goes on from JANAVB010003709.1 coordinate 31,395, forward strand.
TCCCCAGAATAAGAAATTATTTTATAGCACTTCAGAGAAATACAGCTCTCATCTGAGAGGTTTGAAGCCAAGCTGTGTGCCTCCCGAAGATTCATCATTGCTACTTCTCGTCAGGGTACCCATCTTTGCGAACATATTTACGAAGGCTGAGAAAAGGTATCAAGATCAAACCATACGTTTAACAGGCTTGGTGAACCCTGATATGAAGCATTGGAACAACATTATAGTTTGTATTTTGGATCAGTTTAAGTATAAACAACTCGAATTACCGCTTTATGATCCGAGCTGGGCTACTGCTCACGGATTTCATCCAAATTCCCATATGTTTTTGGCTCTGGTTTAAAGATACAATGATAGGACCGGCACCTTCATGACTCCTCACGGAGAAATTGTCTTCGCACTTCATGAGATGAAGTATCTTTCACAGTTGCCAATGGATGGAAACCCTTATGAAGAATATGTGCCCATGAACGAGGAGCTAGATATCATGTCAGTGGAGAACCCTTAGATGGTTTCTGTATATGAAGAGCTTCTATGCCACTACATGGTATGTACCCTTTATTACAAGAGTGCTTCAAAAGGGACTTGCTACACGACCAAATGGCTGCCATACTTATTTTTGGGCCATATCAATGAAGATAAGATCGTCGACAGTCAGGCTTGTGACCCTTGCTTCTTCAAACCACTCGGCCGCAGTGACATAGAGAAGTTGATGGAAAAATCCAAGCATGTTGATAACATTTTGAATGTGGATTGGCACCCCTTCACTGCCGGTGCTCCCAGCGAAAGTTATCTCAGGCAGGGTTACAGACCCATGTCTCGAGAAGCCCAGTTGGCGGGTTTTCTCTTCTTATGGCCACGGCGGTTCGTGGTACCTGGAGCCAGTGTTGTTGACCGATTCCATCGTGACATACTATTCGCCGTTGTGTGTCTAGTGTTCAGTTATAAGATGGATTTTTTTCGGCGATGACTTGCCGCTTGAACACAGCCTTGCGTTCTAATACCATGGTGTATGATAGGGATGCTCATGACGACTTCCTTCATACTGAAATGCCTTACACTTATTTATTTGGGTGGTTGGTGCTGCACTACCCCAGCTTGATGGACCCTGATATGGGTGAAATTGGAGGTGACTTTATCAGGCGTTATCCCAATGCTCGATAGAATGTAAACACACTTTCAGAATGTAGAAAAGCTTTGAATAGAGGGTCTGGATGGATATTTCAATGTGTCCCTCCCCCTCCAGGATATAAGAATCTTCCTCCATAGCCCATGTATTTAGAAACGATGTCTCTCCATCTATCTTCGACTAATTTTGCATGGTTGAAAACAATCCGGCCATCCCACCTGGTGTACCGGTTCGAGGGCGAGTGTTTTCTGGAACCATATCTACCAAGCCAGATTGCTCAACAGTTTGGCTACGATCAAATGCATGTGGGTAATGCTACCACCTGTTTAAAGGCTAAGGGTTACCTAATAGATGGTGCTAGAGCTTGGGGATATTACAATGCAAGAGGCACCAAAGCTGTGTTCTCCATGCCCAATATTTCTCAAATGGGCCCGCGTATGTTATACACATACGCAAATTTTTATACTTCGGCCAACACTTTCGTCGAAAACTTCAACCTAGCTAATAGTTTTGCTAGTGGTAGACGATCTAGAGCTGGGGTTCACACTTCACAATCCTTTAGAGATGAAGAGGATCATGATCCTACTGATAAACCTTTGGAGGTTTCCCTCGTGGGCTTCCATGACGAAGTCAACTACCCACTAGATGTGTCATTAAAGACTCAGAAGGAGAAGTCTCCTACAAAGGGGCTTAGTAAGAAAAGAAAGGCTGGAGAATCATCTGCTCCATCACACCCTGACGATCTCCCTTCTTCTCTGAAGGCTCCAGGAAATAAGAAAAAGACCACATTGGTCATTGTTGAGCAGCCCACTACCAGGACAACGTGGTCCCAGACAAAGCAGATGCAGACGGGAGCATCCCCTGAAGGAGGAGAAGTAACTCCTTCTTCAGTTCCAAGAGATAGTAGAGTCGTCTGTGAAGAGGTCATCAGGGAGCCTAACATGCAAGATGACGTTGAAGAAGAACCTGAGACACCACTTTTGCGAAAGACTAGAAGGAGATTAATGGTGACTCAAGCAGATCGTCAAGAAATTGATACTTCACTCACTCCTTCCATACCAAAAGAGTCTTCGAGTCGACTGGATACATCATTACCTTTGCGAAAGGATCTACTACCTCAAAAAGGTAATATCTGTACCTTTTAGTACAATCATGATTGAATAAAATATAGACTTATTCTCTCTCATCTACAGAGGCTACAATAACCAGTGGTCCGGCTCTAGTCATTACAGAAGATCTCTCGAGATATCGAATCATGAAGACGACCATTCCCATAACTGTACTAGCTGCAGCAGGAATAGTAATGTCATCCCCGACTCCCTCGGTCCCAGAAACTATACTTCTTGAGAAAGTTTTGCCAGAAACCAGTCCCAATGTTGTAGCTCATTCCGCGACCCAAACTCCTACCCGCTCCCAGAAGGATCAAAAAATAATAGCAGCTCTCGAAGGCTGTGACTTTAGGGATGAATTGATCGAAGAGGACTCTGTAGATGATGTTTCTGATCTCAACAAAGATGGAGCAGATCAATCTCTCGTAGAAGTCATGCAAGAGCAAGACTTAGCATCCAAAGGGGACCAAATTATTGGTGAGGGTGAAGAGCACCCTATTGATGATGAAAGGCATCCAAGCCCAAAAGATGACGATCAAAACAAAAATGACAACCCTGATGATAACCAAGAATTTGGTGAAAATCAATCATTAACTCTTGAAAGCATCGGGATCGATAAAAATCCCCGAACTGATGCTGAAGGGACTCAAACCCCTGAAGAACAAGATTTTGGAACCAAGGGAGCGGAAGCGATTGCCCCAACCAACCAAGCAGAGTCAGGGGTCGGAAGTAGTCATTTTCTGTCAGGCGGCTCAGAGGCTGGGAGTAGCCAAGCGGACATGTCTGAGACTACTATGGCAAGGCTCCGCTCAGATCTGGACATGCCCCATGAAACCCCATACATACTGTTGGGATGAAGTAAATTTCTGACTTTTATTTACCTTAACTCCTTTGATGATGTATAATGATTATGTATCTTGATCACAGAGGGTCCTGTGGGGATAATTGCAGTAACTTCATCGACCGCCTTCAGCTTTAGCTCGACCCGGGCTCCTCTGGATATGGAGACTCAGACTGGAGAAGGAAGCTCCTCTATGTTGTCAGTGCTCAGAGCATCTGATACACAATCTGTGATTCCTCCAGCTGCCGCAGAAGAAGGGATTCGGGCAAAAGTGGCTACTCCTGGTATATCAGCGAGGAACATGATCGTCGTTAAAGCTTATACCAATGCTTTCTTCACCTCCCTGAGGCCTCTAATTCATATGGTCTTGGAAAAGGACCAACCTTATGAGTCAATAAGGGGCCCTTACTCTTTTATTATTGGAGCTATCCGCAAAATCGACAATCTGGATAGAGTCAACTATTTGGAGCATATCTTGGATGAGCTTGAAGAATCTATCAAGTCTTATAAAGATCTAACAAGAGAAAATATCCAGAAGCTTGTAGATGCCAAGTGCGAAGTGATGGCTCGTGAGGCTGCAACACGAAAGGCTAACTTTGAAGTTTCTGTGGTGGCTTTCTCACGACGCTCTGTAGATTCGAATATCGCATTATCGTGACAAATTCTTCTGTTGAGAGTCATAAGATTGAAGCTGCAGAGAAAGAGAAAGAAGCTACTGAATGCCAAGCTCGCCTCCGAGATTTAGAAACCGAGATGGCCTGGCTCCAAGAAGTACTCAAAGTAACTCGGCGACGTGAAGAGGAAGTATTAGAAATACATCAAATTGCCACAAGTCAACTATATGATCTGAGAAGGCAACGGGATGAACTTATCCGAACTGAAGGTGCAGAACTGGAAAGCCGAGCTGACTCGCTGCAACCATTTGATCCAGAGTCTGGGAGAGCTCTAGCTAGGCAAAGAGTGCTCGACTCCAGAATAGAAAGAGCTGAGAATCTGAAGAGACTGATCGTTGATCTCAGTACCTAGACTCCACAATGAAGCTGTTCATGACAACTTTGTCTTTTTATTATCTTTCACATAATGTACAATTTTGACATTTTAAACATCATTGAAATAAAAAGTTAATGATCTTTTTATGGTTTCATTACTTATTACATACTTGTGATAGACATAAGTAATAGATAAGAATAGAAAGTATGTTCAGAGGTACCGGACATGACATATCTTCTAGAAAATAGCAATATACTCATTATATATGTTCAGAGGTAATGTGGACATGACAGAATATAATTCTTGGAATATTACCATTTCAACGGACGACTTAATCAGAGGTAATGTGGACGTGATAGGTTGTTGATGTAAATAATAGAATTCAGAGATAATGTGGACGTGAATTCAGGTATCCATTGATTATCTTTGAATCAACTGGAATTCAAAAATAGGATATCGTTTAAAACAACTTGGTTCCAAAAGATGATATTTGTGATGATGTGATATGATCTGGATAGACTCTACTGGGGATTTTCTTTGAGAGTTTATTATATATGGTTTTATTTACAGAAAAGTAAATAAAAGATAATAACTCGATGGTTTGGAGTATGTACAATATTCAGAAGATGTTTTATACATTCTTCAAACATAGTATTTCTTTAAGAATTTGCCATTGATGGGCATCATAGCGACTCGGCCGTCCATCCCGATCAGTTGATAAGCTCCGTTTGAGAAAATCTTGCTTACAACGTAGGGACCTTCCCACTTCGCTTCGAATTTGCCCTTGCTTGCATCATAGCGACTCGGCCGTCCATCCCAGTCAGTTAATAAGCTCCGTTTGAGAAAATCTTGCTTACAACATAGGGACCTTCCCACTAAGCTTCGAATTTTCCCTTGCTCATGTGTGTCATAGTCATAGGATGTCTGACAGTAAGCACTAATTTGCCTTTTTGAAATGCTCGTACTTTGACTTTACGGTTGAAAGCTTTTGAGATGCTGGCTTGATATAGCTCAATATGTTGTTGAGCTAATAGCCGCTTCTCGCCAAGCGCTTCAAGCTCCTGAAACCGAAGATGATCATTGTTTTCAATTGTGAGTTCATCGACAATTGCAATCCTTAGAAATAGGATTTGAATTTCCAATGGTATGACAGCTTCGCATCCATACACCAAGGAGAAAGGTGTACAATCGGTGGAGTGCGTATAGTAGTACGATAAGCCCATAGACATTCTCCAAGTTTTTTGCTCTACTTTCTTTTATTGGTAGAAATAAACTTCTTGAGAAGCTTGATGATGGTTTTATTGAATGCTTCTGCTAAACCTTTAGCTGCAGGATTGTAGGCCGTAGAAGCAACATTATTGATCCTATTGTCATCACAGAATCGAGTAAACTTTTGACTAATGATTTGGGGTCCATTGTTATGAATAATTCGTCGAGGAACATCAAATCTGTATACCACAGGATGTTTGATGAAATTGATGCTGCTGCTGGACTTGATTTCGGCTAAACGTATAGCTTCCGCCCACTTCGAGAAGTAGTCGGTTATAGCTAGTATAAACCGATGTCCTTTAGATGATGGTGGGTTAATAGGACCAATGACATCCATGTTCCAAGATTCAAAGTGCCATGATGCGGCAGTTGGGTGAAGGAACTCCAATGGTTGGTGGATGAAATCTACATGAATTTGACAGGCTCGGCATTTCCTTACATATTCAATGGCATCCGATATCATAGTGGGCCAGCAGTAGCCCATACGTCAGATACGATCATGTAGCTTAGGACCGGACTGATGTGCACCACATACACCATTGTGGGCTTCATTTAGTATTTGTTTTGCTTCGCCTCCCACAAGACAGCGTAAGAGTATACCATCAAATGTTCGCCGATAGAGGGTCTTGGAGGTGTGATTATAATAAAACCGGAGTGATCACCTACGGATTGTTGTAGATTCCTTAGGATCTTCAGTTAAGATGTCATGTACCACAAAGTCGATAAAAATAGCTCTCATGTCTTCACTAATGACGTTGATTTTGGTTGAATTGCTGAACTCAATATTTAAGTTTTTCTCAATGTAAAATAACTCTCTGTTAGTGATGACAATCATCTGCTGCCTTCTCACTGGGATTGCTACTATGGCTGTCAGATTAACAAGTGCATCAGCTTCTGTATTGCAAGCTCGACGTATATGTTCAATGAAGAAGCCCTTGAATGATGTAGCCAGTCTGACTACTGCTTCATGATATAGGACGAGGTCCTGGTGCCGAACTTCATACATGCCTCTAACCTAATTGACGATCAGCTTAGAGTCTCCATATACTTCCTGATATTCAATATCCAATTGTTTAGCTAATTGGAGACTGATGAATAGAGCGTTGTATTCAGCCACATAGTTGGAGCATGACTCATCTAAAGAATAAGCTCTTTGGATAGCCAATCCATCTGGTGATACGAAGACAATTTTGACTCCAACGACAATAGTACCTTTGGGTCTGATTCTGGATGCACCATCAAATAATAAACGTCAGGAAAGAATTTTCTCTAAAATCATATTAGATTCTAAAGTTTCATCAGGAATCTCATCGTACAGTTTAGATGTCTCCGGAATTGGATGAGCAGCCAAAAAGTCAGCTAGGGCTTGACCCTTAACAGACTTTTGAGGAACATAAACCATATCGTATTGTGCTAATAGTATGGCCCATGTAGCAAGTCTCGAGTTGAATGTACTGGGCTTCTTCATTAAGACCCGGAGAGGGTTAACTCTGGAGATAACATGAATAGTTTGGCCCATAATGTAATATCTTGTCTTTTGAACAACAAACATCAAAGCTAGACATTCTTTTTCTACTGGACCATATCGATGTTCAGCCCCGATCATTATGCGACTGAGATAATAGATAACATGTTCATGACCTTTTTTGTTCTGCTGGGCTAGTAATATACCCAAAGAATGATTCATTGCTCGAACATACATTAGGAAGGGTATTCCTGAGATTGGAGGCACTAAAACTGGAGGGTTCATCAAGTACCATTTTATGTCTTCAAATGCTTGCTGGGATTCTTGTCAATTGCAGGAACGAAGTCGTAAAGCAGAATACTCTAGAGGGGGGTGAATAGAGTAGGCAGTGGAATATTGCTAATTAAAAACTTGTTTGCAATTAGATCACAGAAATAATAATAATCACAAAGTAATAACTGTAAAGATAAGAGATCAGAAGGCAAACACAAACACAGAGATTTATATTAGTTTCCCTCTTGTGAGGACTAGTCCAGTCGGAAGAACTCTATCTTCCAGTTGAATCCACTATTGGAAAATCTCGCAATTTTTCATACGAAGCCCTTGCAACTTCTACAGACGCGAGCTTTGATATGAAGAACTCGACCAACTTCAGTTTTGAAGAGTCTTTCTTCAATCAAGCCTCTGATTACAATTTTTCTGAAATCTTCTAGACCGTACCGTAACGGCAAATTGACTAGAGAATTGTAACTGGCTTGGGATTTGAAAATGAAAGCTTTTAGAAAACTCTTTAGAAGAAACGTAAGCTTTAGAAGAGAAAAGATGAAAGTGAATGAGTGATTTGAAATGATCAGAATTCCTCTCTATTTATAGTTTTTCTAAAGGCATAACTCTGGCAGAATTCGGACAGAATTTAGACAGAATTCTATGTAACAAACCGTAACGGAAGGGAGACCAAGTTCAAAAACCAACGTTCATATAACGTTCACCTTGGCCGAAATCTGGCCGAGTTCTGTCAGGGTTGGTCAGGTTTATTTTAAAAAAAATATTTTGGGGCTTTTTGAAATCCTTTAGAAGCTTTTGTAAATAAGAGATGTTTTTCAAAACATAGGTTGAAAACGATTTTGGATAGCAATTTTGAATACGATTTTGGATAGCAATTTTAAAAACAATTTTGGTAGCCTATTTGCCTGTACGACTGGGTGTACAATGTATTCCTAGACTCAATAAAAATAAAATTATATTGCATAAGGAAATACAGTCTCGAGTGGCACACATAGCTTCGGTCTTGAACTGAGTAGATATCCAATCTTGATCAGTGTCCAAAATGTCTTGACTAAACATATGAGTTGTTCTGTATATCGAGACAGAGTTTGATCAATTATTAAAATCAGGTTTGACCATGACCAATGGGCCAACAATCTCCTCCATTTTGATAATTGATAAACCTTGACCGATATAACATCTTTGATCTTTATCAAATCAAAATTGTACCGATTTAATATACCAAAAAATAGTTCATGTAGATTGTTCATAACCTGTATTCATAACGATATTAGATCTTATTTCTCCTCCATTGTCACTTAGCAAAATAATTACAAAAGAGAAAGCTCCCCCACAATATATGCGTAAGTAACAATCAGTGAATAAACACAAAAATATGGATATAAAAAAACATTTATCACAGGCATGGTATAAATATCACAAACAGGAAAGAAATATGATAAGCAGAGAATATTTCACATGCAGTGTAAATGGAAGCATAAATAAAAGATAATGATATGAGAAATGCTAAACTGAATAAAATGCTGAAGAAAGCATATAACATGTCCATAAGACAAAAAAAATCACAAATCATAACCAAATAAGAGTACTGATACTAGCTTGGAATGTCGGAGCATTTCCAAGTAAACAAAGACAATAATATCAGTCTCAAAAGTATGACAAATCATATATCATCTTCATTGTCATCATCATCATCTACAGTGCCAGCATATCCACCATGTTCGGATGGACCAGCTCCAGAAATGCCAGCTCCAGAGGTGTGTGGAGTAGCACCATAAGTACGATACCAATCTTAAGCGTTCCCTGGCTGGAACAGAGAGTAGACCACCTCATCATCAATGCGGTAACCAGATACAAAAGGGTCTATAGGAAAAGAGCTAGCAGAATGACCCGCCTGAGCAAATCTGAGATCGACAAATGAGTTAGCAATAACCTGGAACCAAGTCACGTCACAGAACTCATGTTCCCTGAAAGTGTCAACAAAAAAAGTCTGCAGATCCGAGAGGTGCTGATGAATACCCTCAAAAGTCATAGGGTAGGTCTGAGGAGGAACAGGTGCAGTAGGAGCAGGTGCAGGAGGTGGAGGAGCAGTGGCAATGCTACGACGAGAAAGCTTGAGAAACTTGGGCTCAGGGTCCAGAGCGCAAGTGGATAAGTCAATATCAAAATGCTGAAAGATGTGAGGGATATGCATCGTATAAGAGAGATTGCGTTCTCTTCCGCGACATCTTCCCATCATCTGGATGATAGTCTTAGGGGCAGAAAAAGGAATCCCCTTAAGAATGTGATAGAGGACATAGAGTTCTAGTACAGTGACATCATCTTTTGAAGTAGATTTCGGAAGAATAGTGGAATAGATGATGCGATGTAACTCGTTGTTAAACAAGTTCAAGTTATCGTCCTTGAACTTTAAAGGACGAGCACGTGCGGGCGCACAAAGCTCATTCTTGAAACTAACAAGAGTTGTGCCCTCGAGAAAAATCGAAGTTCGTGATGTCATCGAGCGGGGCACCTTCATTTGGAATACTAAGGATTTTTGCTAGAAATACATCATCGAACTCGATATCGATCCCGCCAACACGAGTTCTTACGATAAAAGTGTCTAATACAAAGTTACAATAGAACAGTCTAAGGACATTAGTAGCTATAAGGAATTCTAGGGTAGCAAGATGGTGTAACCCTAATACCTTAAAGAAAGGACGGTGATCAGGAAATACAGTCCATTTAATCAGAGCGCCTGTGCATATAGTACGCATAGCAAAGTCGGCATACCAAATCAATGCTTGGTCATGAGTTTTGAAGTAAAACTCATCCGACACGCCGTCATCCGATTGGACCGGGGAAAACAGGGAATCCGTGTTTGGATCAGAAGACGATGCCTCTTCACTGGCATGGGTCTTCTTCCTCTTGAAAGGATTGAATCCCTTAGGCATTCTTTCCTAAAACTAAGTAACCCTAAAAATTTGAAAGTGGAGGAGAGAAGGAGTTATACCTTCCGAGAATCAAGTATGTTGTACAGGACGCGATCTTCGCACGAATCCAAATTTTGGATGAAAATCTCCACATAGATTAGAAAAAGGGAATGGAGAATAGCTAGGGTTTGGGGGTTCTTCGGCTGCTGCTGCTGCTGTGATGAAGTGGTTTGGAAGAGATGAATAGGAGAAGGCCTCGGGTTCTGACTTAAAAACATACAACACCAACAGAACTCTGGTTGAATTCAGACCAAACTCGGGCCGAATTTGCCTAGGGTTCTCTTGGGTTTTTAAAAAAAAATTATGGCCCATATCCTTTTCATCAACTCATTTCAAATATTTAATTCAAAGTTTAGTAATTTTAAACTTCAAATAACATAATTAATATTATTTTATAAATTAATTTTTTTACTCAGCATCCCTTTCAGATTAGCTATAGGAGTACTGTCCCAGCTAACGGGAGTTCACCGAAGAATAATTAAGTACCGCTTCGCTTCGACCGTATTCGTGGTGACAGATAGATTCTTTGTAGGCGTGTCTCAAAACTGTTATTGAGTATTGAATAAACTAATTAATAAAATAAAATTAATTAATATTATTGAATTCTAAAATTCCTAATTCTTGACGTAAATAATTAAAACGATCTTCCGCTAGAGGTTTTGTGAATATGTCAGCCAATTGATTCCGTGTGCCTATGTATACAAGGTCTATATCTCCATTTTGTTGATGATCTCTAGAAAAATGGTGTCGAATCTCGATATGCTTAGTATGAGAGTGACATACTGGATTCTTAGTTAAAATAATAGAACTAGTGTTATCACAGAAAATAGGTATGTGTGTGAAATGAATCTAAAGTCTTCTAAAGTTTGCTTCATCCATAAAATTTGTGCACAACAACGTCCTGCGGTGCTATACTCAGCCTCAGTTGTTGGTAATGCGACAGAATTTTGCTTTTTGCTAAACCAAGAGACTAGGGCTTTTTCTAGGAAATGACATATGCCGCTGGTACTTTTTTTATCTACTTTGCATCCGGCAAAATCAGCATCAGAATAACCAGTTAGGTCAAATGACGTAGTTTTAGGATACCATAAGCCGACAGAAGAAGTGCCTTTAAGGTATCGAAAGATACGCTTAACTACGCACAGATGTGATTCCTTAGGATTCGCTTGAAAATGTGCACACAAGCAAATACTAAATATAATTTTGGTCGACTAGCAGAAGTACAGTAGATACTGATCCTACCTAGATACTTACGTATGTCGACGGGTTTGCCTTGTTCATCAATATCAAGCTTGGTTGAAGTCGCCATTGGAGTGCTAAGTTGTTTGACTACTTTCAGGTCTAACTTTTTAATAGATCTTTTGTGTACTTTGCTTGATTTATGAACGTCCCATTGTTGGTTTGTTTGATTTGCAGTCCGAGAAAGAATTTCAGCTCTCCCATCATGTTCATCTCAAACTCATTCTGTATACACTTTAAAATTCTTGAAAAAGAGATTCATCAGTGGATCCAAAAATAATATTTACATAGATTTGAATCAAAAGAAGATTGTTATTCAAAAATTTTATAAACAGTGCAGTATCAACCTTTTCCTTTGAAAACCATTGTCAAGTAGAAAAGAGCTTAGATGATCATACCAAGCATGAGGGGCTTGTTTCAAACCGTACAAGGCTTTCTTCAACTTGAAAACATAATCAGGATTTTTGAAATCAGTAAAACTGGAGGTTGAGCTACATAAACTTCTTCTTTTAAAAACCATTCAAAAATGCGCTTTTAACATCCATTTGAAATAACTTGAAATTATAAAAACATGCAAATGCACATAACATGCGAATGGATTCTAATCTCGTACTGGGGCATAAGTCTTATCGTAGTCGATACCTTCTTCTTGATTGTATCCTTGAGCTATGAGTCAAGCCTTATTACGAGTCACTAAACATGTCATTCAATTTGTTTCGGAATACCCAACGGATGCCAATGACTGGATGATCAATGGGCTTGGGAACAAGTTCCCAAACTAGATTTCATTCGAATTGGTTTAATTCCTCTTGCATAGCATCTAACCAAAAATTATCACTACATGCTTCTTCAACGTTTTGGATTCAAACGTGAAACGAAATCAACACAAGAAGCTATATCTTTATTAGAGGAACGAGTACTTACACCCTTGGTAATCTCACCAATTACCAAGTCCTTTGAATGATCTGCCAAGAATCTCATCTCTTTTGGCATATCCTCAGGGTTGCTGGTTCTGGCTTCTTTGCTTGAAGACTCAGCTGGTGCTTGGTGTAAAGGTTTACATCTTTGTGGGAAGATTTTACAGTAGTTGTACTTGGTATAATCATGTCTTCATATCGTCATCGTCTAAATGTTGATTTAGTTCATCAAACTTGACATTAATTGATTCTTCGATGATCATGGTTCTCTGTTGAAGACTCTGTACCCTTTGCTCTTTGCCGCAAACCTAAAAAGATACCTTCATCGGCTTTTTATCAAATTTACTCAGGTTGTATTTAGTATTAAGAATAAAGCATTTACAACCAAATATCTTGAAAAGCAACAGTGGGGTTCTATCAGACCATAACTCATAGGGAGTCTTCTTCGATATAGGTCGAATTAGAACCCTATTGGGAATAGCACACTGTAATAACAGCTTCAGCCCAAAAGTATCTAGGTAGACTAAACTAGTTCAACATTACTCTAGCCATTTCAGATAGAGTTCTTTTCTTATGTTCCACGACTCTATTTTGTTGTGGAGTCCTAGGGCAAGAAAAACTCATACAAATAATGTGTGTCACAGAATTGCTTGAACTCTGCATTCTCAAATTCGTCGCCATGATCAATACGAATGCGAGTAATCATGAAACCACTTTCATTTTGTACTTTCTTCCAAAAGGTGACGAATTTTGACAAAGCATCGTTCTGCGTGCAAGAAAATATACCCATGTGTATCTATAGAAATCATCTACGACGACAAATAATAAACTTACCACATAGACTAGCAATTCTACTGGATCCAAATAAATCCATATGCAACAATTGTAGAGGTCTAGTGGTACTTATAGCGTTCTTGGATTTAAATATGGATCGAGTAGCTTTGTTCTTTTCACATTCGCTACAT
>JANAVB010003710.1:0-30830 GCA_029216955.1 Iris pallida
GCTGGATCCTCGGGGACTGGCTCTAAATCTGGCCATGCAAAACCAGAGAGTTAGACCTCTAATAGCAAGTACCACAAGGAAGGACGATATGAAGGACTAAACCAGTAAGTAAAAGAATATAATGATAATAGATCTCTGCTTTCCACTAGGATTTACATCACATCACGACACTTCGAACCAACCTTCCAACCAAACAAGGACAGAAGTTGGCCCGTCATGTCCTGACATTCTGATCATCCCAATTAGGTAACAGAGTAGTGCAGTACACAAACAAATCATCTTGAATGGCCAATCAACTACTACGGCTTGCTAATGTGAGTCCCAAGTTATCCTGGAATTATGCAATTAGGGATTCCTCAGTTCTTACTATGTACAAGCAAGGCTAGTTTATCCAGTCAATCAATTGTGCCATTCATGAATTAGACGAGTCCCAGCGGGACGCCCGTCATTAATATACAATATTCAATAGATAATATAACCAGATACCGCTCCCTGCCCGTGTGGCAGATTTGCAGCATCTGTGGGGACCAACCGGCCTGTCGAGCACTACTAGTCCCAAGAGGGCTGCCATGTAAAACTCGGGAATCCATTCTCTCTATGCCATTATTATTTTATTTAATTTAATAGTCTCTATGTTGAGTGAAGAACCATGCCGTGGATCATGGTCATTCAGAATGAGTACTTTATACGGGGTACGATATGCACAACTCTACAATGATACCAGTGCGGTCAGGTTGTAGGTCTTACATAGCGTAATGCAACAATCAAAACTAACCACGGAGTAATCATGCCTTGACCATAAAGTACACATGCTTCTTTGGTAAGATAAATAGATAATAATTGAATTGAAGCCTGCATGTGCCTGTATGCCAATATTCGGGATTAGCCAGTCGATTTCAATAGTTCATAATTAATATGAACGTGTCTCATTCATTCAATTCAAAGACGACTAGCCAGTCTCTTAGTTCCAACTAGGAACGCATGATCAATTATAAATCAAGGTCACAATCATTATCAATGGTGACAAGGCATGAAAGTCAACTAGTATTCAGTGGGGTCGAGTCCACAACTCTCAGGGTTTAATTCCAGTCAATCGGGGTATCTATAACTCAATTCACGACACATGGTACATCCCACGTAACAATCTATATTTTATCGAAAATGTTAACATATCATGATTATAACAAGTTTATGCCAAAAGGCGTAAGGATATAAAATGGACGTTAAAATATATAATAAAGGTTACAAGATATGGGCAATAAATAATAAAATACTAGTACACAGGGCTATAGAAAGTCATGCGGCTTGGGCTTATGCGGCCAGGAAAGGAATCCATGCGGTTGGGAAAACTAAGAGCCCATGCGGCTCGGAACAAGCGCAGCTCATGCGGCTGGCGGGGACAGGTCTCATGCGGCTCACAGAGAAGAGGGTCCATGCGGCTGGAATATAGAAGACTTCATGCGGCTGAAGATGCAAAGCCCTATGCGGCCAGACTGGTCATGAGCCTATGCGGCCAGAAGATGAAGGAGGTACATGCGGCTCAATTAGGAGCTTATGCGGCCAGAAAAGTAAGTCTCATGCGGCTCAGTTAGGACTGGGCCTTATGCGGCTGGGTTAAACTCATGCGGCTAGAAAAGTAAGTCTCATGCGGCTAGGATTAAATCTTCATGCGGCTAGGAGAATTAAATTCCTGCGGCATATGCCATGCGGCCAAGTAACACAGCAAGACTTATGCGGTCAGGAATAAAACTTGCTGCATAAAGCTTATGCGGCTAAGTCCATTCGACTATAAACTGTTCTTCTTCTCCATCCTTCCGAGAAGAAGAACCCTTCAAGCCATGGCTCCCAAGCTCCATGAATCTTCCATCCAGAGTCCAAATCCAAACTTCTATAGGTCAAAATGGGGCAGAATGAAATGCTCTACAACATGGGACCATCAAAACTCGAAAATAAAGAAGTTTGATAGATCAAAACCACCAAAATCCGAAAATAACTCGTTTCTAGATCTACTAAAAATAAAACTTCGAAACGAAAAATGCCAAGTTCTAAACTCTCTTAGGATCACAAGGGGAAGGGAAGGGAACCATAAAAATGGGTCCTCATGAAGAAGCAAGATGTACTTGCCTATGGGTTTGGTAGGTGGAGAGAGTAATGAGAAAGAAGAAGAGTAATGGTGAAGGAGAGTAATGAAGAGAGAGAAAGAGTTTGGGGGCTTTAAAATGGTGATGTGGTGGTAGGTAGGGGTATTGGGTTCATGATGAACCAATTAACTAAACCAAGCCAAGCCGAACCCAAAGTTCTAGCTAAAGCAGAGAAATAAAAGCAGAAAGTAAAATGCAGATAATTAATTAGCATAAATTTAAAGGAATTTAAATACAGGATAATACATGATAAATATTAAATAAATTTATTTGAGTAGTACATGTATAAAATACGCATTCTGGGAACGGAGAGTGACATCTCTACCCTCCTTAGAAAAATTCCGTCCACGGAATTTCAAATCCAAGCAGGATAGAAACATCGGGGCTAAACTAATCTATGTACAAGCAATTCAATCAAGCAATCATTTTACAATGTCCTTAACAAGTAACATATCTATACTTAACAATCTACGATATTAAGCAATTCTACCCATAAGGTGATAAGCATGAGGAATCAAGACAATCAAGGTACACAGAAAAAAATATACCTTGTGAGTCAAACAGATGTGGATACCGTGATCGGATATCATCCTCACGTTTCCACGTTGACTCTCCTAAGGAGTGATGACCCCAAGCAACCCGGACAAGACTAATTGTTCGGTTCTTGAGTATCTTCTCTCTTCGGTCCAAGATGGACACCGGCTGCTCCTCGTAAGACAGGTTGGTACCAACAACCAGTTCTGAATGATCGAGGATATGGCTTGGGTCCGATACATACCTTCGCAACTGAGATACATGAAACACGTCATGCACCTCTCGTAACGAAGGTGGAAGGGATAAATGATAAGCAACATCGCCCACCCTATCAAGGATAACGAATGGTCCTACGTATCGCGGACTCAACTTCCTGCGAATGCCAAATCTAATGACCCCACGGGTAGGTGAGATCCGTAAGAATACGTGGTCCCCAACAGAAAATTCTAGCGGCCTACGATGCTGGTCCGCCCAATGACGATGTCGATCCTGCGCAACACGAAGTCGCTCTCTAATTCTCTTAATCACTTCAACCGTCTGGATAATCATTTCTGGGCCTAGCATCTTTCTCTCTCCGATATCATCCCATGCTAGTGGCGACCTACACTTCTTACCATATAGTGCTTCAAATGGCGCCATCTGGATACTGGCTTGATAACTGTTGTTGTATGAGAATTCGACCAAGTGCAGGTGACTCTCCCAAGACCCTCCAAAATCTAGAGTACAAGCTCGCAACATATCTTCCAAAGTCTGAATCGTTCTTTCTGATTGCCCGTCCATCTGCGGATGGTAAGCCGTGCTAAATCTTAACTTGGTACCCAGATTATGATGCAAGCTCTTCCAGAATATGATGTAAAGCGGGTATCTCGGTCTGACACAATACTGACAGGGACTCTATGCTGCTTAACTATCTGTTGCATATACAACTCTGCCAACTTTTCTGTAGATTGCCCTACTCTGAAAGGAAGAAAATGTGCTACCTTTGTAAGCCGATCTACTATCACCCAAATAGCATCTTTACCACTTGGTGATCTCGGTAAACCGGTCACAAAGTCCATTGTGATGTGTTCCCACTTCCATTCCGGAATAGGAAGTGGTTGTAATAATCCAGCTGGCCTCTGCTGTTCTGCCTTTACTTGCTGACATATCAAGCAACGAAAAACAAACCTAGCTATCTCCCTCTTTATCCCGTTCCACCAGAAGTGCTGCTTGATATCTTGGTACATCTTGGTCCCTCCAGGATGTATAGAATACTGGGAACTGTGAGCTTCTGTCATAACTTCCTGTCTAATATCTCCACTAGGTACACATAAACGAGATCCAAACCTAAGTGTACCATCTTCATGAATTTGCATCTCTTTTCTGAGCCCTGACTCACATTCTGCCCTAAGCTTCTGAATCCTTGGGTCCTGTGCCTGAGCTGCCTTGATCCTGCCTACCAAGTCGGATTGAACTTGTAGACTCGCCAGAATTCTTATATCATTAGGAAGTATAACTTCGATACCCATCTCCTGAAGGTCTTCTAAGATGTGCTTCTGCGTTGTCAACATAAATGCGCCGCCTCTCCTGCTGAAAGCGTCTGCTACCACATTGCCTTACCTGGATGATACTGAAGCTTCACGTCATAATCCTTGATTAGTTCTAACCATCTTCTCTGCCTCATGTTCAGCTCCTTCTGAGTAAAGATGTACTTCAGACTTTTGTGGTCTGTGTACATGTCTACTCGGTCACCATATAAATAATGTCTCCATAGCTTCAAAGCAAATACTACTGCCGCCAACTCCAAATCATGAGTTGGATAATTCTTCTCGTGGTCTCGAAGCTGCCTAGATGCATATGCTATCACCTTCCCATGTTGCATAAGGACACATCCAAGTCCTTTACCTGACGCATCACAATATACAGTAAAACCTCTGGGTCCCACTGGCAATATAAGAATAGGCGCTGATATCAACTTCTGCTTCAAATTCTCAAACGATGACTGGCATTCTGCCGACCAGACAAATGGTACATCCTTCCGTGTCAAGCGGGTCATGGGTGCTGAAAGTCTCGCAAAGTCTGATACAAACCTTCTGTAATATCCTGCCAATCCTAAGAAACTCCGTACATCAGCTACGGTCTTGGGTACTGGCCAACTCCTACTGCTTCTACCTTCTTGGGATCCACTGCTACTCCAGCTCCTGATACAATATGTGTCACGCCCCGCTCCCGTAGGAGCGATCGTCCTCGCTAAGGCGTGATGCCGCACGGGCCTAGGTTGCGCCCGTGCAAGGCCAAGTCCAGAAACGGCCGATTTGAGCTAGGCCACAGAGTCGCACAGAGTGTCCCCATTTGCAGCGGAAAGTAAATGAACACAAATTGAAGCGAATTCAAACTCTTTTATTGATTTTCAAGAAGTTTACAAGCGGCACTAGGCCGATATTACAAATCGCTCAAACTCTCTCTCTCTAAAACATAAAGGGCGTGCCAAGTGGCTTACAAGATGGAATGATTCATGGCGATGTTCCGATACATTATGTCCTGTATAGGGTGCTTCAGCTCCTTGCAACGCTCCAAGGCTCCAGAGATAGCTCCGTACCTTAGCACGTTCGATGGAAGCTCCGCACCCGCCGACGTTTCCTGCTTCCTGCAAGCAGACTGTGGGGTTATCAGTACATTGTTATGCACTGGTGGGGAGGCTAGCTCGCCCACAACGCTATCATTACCAAACGTTCCATTTACTTTTGTGCATCTCTATCATTCATTGTCTTTCTAATCTTGCCTTAGGATCAGTTTCATGGCATATTTCATAGCCTATCTCGTGTTGTCGAATACAAGTGTCGCATGGAAATATATGCATAACTTACCCATACTTACCGTCCGGCCTTCCCTGTTCAATGTAAACCAAGTTAGTCAACAATTCATGTGTAATATCATAACGTGATTCTTGGGAACATTCAATAATAGGGCGTGTTCCTTCCTCAGTTTCTAGCGCGTCGTAGGCGTGTTTTCTAACTCACTTCATAAAGTACCCTTTATCATTTGGTGTGATATATTTCAAGCCTATTCAGAAGGCGCTTTGTTTAGCTCACTTAGACTACCTTGATTTCAATGCAAGGACTTGCACGTGGATTTCCACCAGCAAGCCCACTTAATCTATATGCACCGGTCGCTGGCAAGTCAGCCATTATGGACATTTCCCCTGTGGCATTCTCATCTATCAAGCGTGATGGCTGGTACACCCTGATAGACTATTGAATAACCGGCCCTACGTTTGGTTATGTGCCCAAGCCCGCACACCTGTCCGCCCGTAGGCCATGATTCCGCCTAGGCCGGCCACGAAATCGTCGTTCGTTGCCCTTGGAATCCCTTTTCGCTCGTGCACGAGCCGTCCACGACCATTTCGTATTTTATTGTCATTTCAACTTAACGGCTGTCTTGAGCCATAGGCTAACCCTTAGCCATAGTGCGTTATCGACCAGGTTGGCGTCCGTGCAGCGCGGGTAGCGAGCCCCGTTGTACGTGCCCGTCACACCTGTCGCTAACCATTCTTTCTTTTCTTATCTTTCATTCATTCTTTCTTTTCTTTCTTTCACTTGTCCGTTTGTTCATCGATTCATTCACGTATTCATTCTTTCATTCGTTGATTCATTCATTTACTTATTCGTTCATTTATTCATTCATACATTTTGCAACTCCTCGTGCGGGAGTCGCCTTGGCGACCCATCGGTCCCATAGCCTTTCAATGTTGCTAAACTCTACTTGGAGCGACTATGTTGATAGTCTTTCCGTTCCAATGTTGTAAACCATTCATTCTTTCATTGTTGAAAGCATAAGGAACTTGAACGTAAGCTTGTGCCTTAGCACGAGCGTGGAGCGCGGTGCGAGAGTTCTCGTATTTTCCATGTTTCTTTCCATATTCTATACAAGCATACAAGATGGGATTATTCCCTTAGCTAGGTGCGTTGAGTCCTTTATTAGCATGCAAGAGGTTATCGCCTAGCGATTCTCGTGATAGTGTCCGTATTGTTATGTGTCTAGGCTAAGCAGTGACGGGTTCATCGGAGCCACCCACCTTAGCGATGTTCGCATCGGCCGAGCGATACTCCGAGCGCGCCTTTGATAGTCTAAGTCTGGATTCATCTTGACGGGCCAATATAAGCCTTGCATCGATTCTTCATCAGGTCGATGCCAACTCTTCGGGTCGACGGCTCGTTTGAGTCGTTGCACTTGCCGTTTGAATCGGCGTTCCGCTAGGGCGGAGCGGGTCACTACATAATACACCACTCAAAACAAGTCTCGTCCTCGAGACTTCCTGAGTGCGGGTCATCCTACCGTTCCTTTTATTCATCGCCGTGTGCCTACTTTAGACAATTCCTATCGAATGGCTTTTATCGTTCGATGGAATCGAACTATACTCGATACCTTTCCAAGTTCATTGAATGGCTTTTCATTCATTTTAGAGTTGATGTAACTTATTCAATTTAAGTGTTTCTTCGACTCGGTTGCTACTTCGACGTATCATAGGACTGAAACGGTCGTACGTGGTGCGTTGTAATTCATCAAACACGAGAGTCATAGGTTGAGGTTTACTCACTCATTCGTTCATGCGCATCGCAACACTCACTTGCAGCTGCATTCGAGTTCATCATATCGCTGAGTTTGGATCGTGCACATATTCAAGGTGTCCCCCGAATACGTACATTTCAACCAAGCTTAGCGATTAGCGAAGACGGACAAGCTACTCGTGATAGTTTTGATTTGCCGATCGTTCGCTAAATTCGATTTAAAACCGAACTCATGTGTATCTCGCTATCGTTTATCTCGGTCCTCGAGATGATCCGGTTCGCTTTTCAAGCGTTCTTGTCTACAAAATCAATATGATTTCTTCTTAGCGGAGTCGACCAAGTCTAAGTAATTTCCGTCCGATTCAAGACCAAGTATTGTACTATCCTCGAGTACGTCTTTCGACCAATGATTCAATTCATTATCTCAACTTTACTTGCGCATCATCCATTTCTATCATTCCTTTTGTTTGGGACCATTCTTTTTGTCGTTCACGCACATTCTCTGTTCCCCATCCTACTCTAAGTCTTGTTTTTCCCAAGTCTATCGTCCGTCCAGACGATACTGTAAGGTCAATCGCACAAGTTCAATCACTCGGCATAGGGTCGTCCGCCTATCCGCTAGGTTAGCTCACAAGGTCATAGTTACAAGTCAAGTCTATTGCTCATCGTGCAAGGTCGTTGCACGACGCTCGCCCCAAATCCTATGGTCAAACCATTTGTTTGCTTGTACGGAAGTTTCTACCCAAGTTTGTTTCACTCAAATTTCTAAACATCAAGCAGTGTTCCTCCTATTCACATCAATACATTCTCCGCTCCATGTCTGAGCTCGTTTAGGAAAGTCATCCTACGATAGGTTGTCCTCAATCAAATCCTTGACATGTCAATCTCGTGCGTCCGCACTAGCAATTACCATAGTCTATCTCTTCAAGTATGTTTAATATAATTCACCTATCTATCCTATCCAATTCACGTAGTCGATCACAAGGTCGTCTAGCCTTGCAATATGTTGCGCCCCGATCTCACGCAAGTCTGATTATCCACGGCGGACATGAATCACCATATCAACGTTCCCGTGGAATAATCGTCCTCATCGGGACGTAACTCTTGCGTTGAATCTAGACTTACTCATTTTCGATACGCGGATTGGGTCTACTCAATCCTCAAGTTTTCTTCGTTGTCCCTCATAGGTCCGATCAATCCTCCGATTTGCCTTCGCTTCAAACCACAAGTCGAAGCAATCAAAATTGTCATGTCAAGGTATTTCGAGTTCGATCATTCCCGCTGGACATGAATCACCATGCCAACGCTCACGCGGAACGATCGTCCCAAATCCGACGTGACGCATGTACGAGGCTGGAGTTGCGCTCGCACAAGACAAGATCGTTGTCGTTGTGGTTATCAGCGAACAATCAAGTCACTTTCCTCTCCATCCAACATTCATTTCTATCCAATCCCCAACATAGAATCCTTCGAAACAATAACTTCTAACACGGTCATCATTCATCGAATTAGAGTACCCCCGAGTTATCGTACATCGATCTTTGATACGCCTCAATACCATCGATGATGCACATAACCTGACGATCTTCCTTTTGCAACGAATTCCGAGTCGTGCAACTTAATTCCTCAATTCACGTTGTCTCGTGCTAACTCTTCATTGAGCAACATCTATTCCAAATCCTTAGTTGTCCTCGTATCTTCAAACCAACGTTTTCTATGCACGCCATCTATCGATCGTGCTATCTTCGATCTCGTCTATGGGTATTTCACCTCAACTCAATTTCAATCCATTCAACTAAATTCAAAATTGTATGTATGATCTTTCTATGTTTCTTCGACCAAGACCTCCATTCGTTTCATGATTCGTACTACGCATTCTTAATCCGTCCGAATGATATCTCGTTTGAGACTCTCGAAGTCGAAACCAACTCAGCGTCACTCATTCTAAGGCTTGCGCAATATTATCGCTTGTCGACGTACACGTTCTATTCGTATCTCCTCTAGTCTCGCCCGAACAATTTCTACAACGTCCATACACCACTCAGGGTTCGAGCCATTCGACTAGTCATCGATACTCCCTCTTTTTCCCTCTTCGAAGCTATCACATACACCACTCGGAGTCAAGTCATTCTACAAATCCTCGAAAGGTTATTCGACTCCCGATCGACATATCCAATTACGCGTTCGCTCATTCTTCAAATTCTAAGAACTATTTCCCGTGTTCGCTTTAGCGTCGGTCAAGTAGCGTCTCTATCAACATACGTTCTAAGTCTTCCTTATTCTCGTCCGAGCGATAGTCAATCTCGCTCGCAACTCGTTCCACCATAAAGTCTAGGTACGCGATACTCGGCACAACTTAGCCAATAGGCTGTGTGCATAACCATCCCGTTCGAACTATACTTCGGTCTCGTGTACTCGTTTGCTATCGTCAACGTAAGCCTATTCAAGCATGCCTCGCGTTTGCTAACTCTTAGCATCGGTTTCTTCCAACTCAAGTATGTCGTGGTTCGGCACAAAGGCCTTCGTCTATCGATTCTGTTCAACCGAGTACTTATACGAGCTTTTGAAAATATTAGACTTATTGTATGGAACATCCCAAAGCACAACGAGAGAGAGCGTACACTTCTTTTGTTTCCAACCGAGCTTTCAAAACTGAGAGAATCGAAATGAAGTCCAAGGACGTAAAGCCGTGCTCTGATACCACTATGTCACGCCCCGCTCCCGTAGGAGCGATCGTCCTCGCTAAGGCGTGATGCCGCACGGGCCTAGGTTGCGCCCGTGCAAGGCCAAGTCCAGAAACGGCCGATTTGAGCTAGGCCACAGAGTCGCACAGAGTGTCCCCATTTGCAGCGGAAAGTAAATGAACACAAATTGAAGCGAATTCAAACTCTTTTATTGATTTCAAGAAGTTTACAAGCGGCACTAGGCCGATATTACAAATCGCTCAAACTCTCTCTCTCTAAAACATAAAGGGCGTGCCAAGTGGCTTACAAGATGGAATGATTCATGGCGATGTTCCGATACATTATGTCCTGTATAGGGTGCTTCAGCTCCTTGCAACGCTCCAAGGCTCCAGAGATAGCTCCGTACCTTAGCACGTTCGATGGAAGCTCCGCACCCGCCGACGTTTCCTGCTTCCTGCAAGCAGACTGTGGGGTTATCAGTACATTGTTATGCACTGGTGGGGAGGCTAGCTCGCCCACAACGCTATCATTACCAAACACGTTCCATTACTTTTGTGCAACTCTATCATTCATTGTCTTTCTAATCTTGCCTTAGGATCAGTTTCATGGCATATTTCATAGCCTATCTCGTGTTGTCGAATACAAGTGTCGCATGGAAATATATGCATAACTTACCCATACTTACCGTCCGGCCTTCCCTGTTCAATGTAAACCAAGTTAGTCAACAATTCATGTGTAATATCATAACGTGATTCTTGGGAACATTCAATAATAGGGCGTGTTCCTTCCTCAGTTTCTAGCGCGTCGTAGGCGTGTTTTCTAACTCACTTCATAAAGTACCCTTTATCATTTGGTGTGATATATTTCAAGCCTATTCAGAAGGCGCTTTGTTAGCTCACTTAGACTACCTTGATTTCAATGCAAGGACTTGCACGTGGATTTCCACCAGCAAGCCCACTTAATCTATATGCACCGGTCGCTGGCAAGTCAGCCATTATGGACATTTCCCCTGTGGCATTCTCATCTATCAAGCGTGATGGCTGGTACACCCTGATAGACTATTGAATAACCGGCCCTACGTTGGTTATGTGCCCAAGCCCGCACACCTGTCCGCCCGTAGGCATGATTCCGCCTAGGCCGGCCACGAAATCGTCGTTCGTTGCCCTTGGAATCCCTTTTCGCTCGTGCACGAGCCGTCCACGACCATTTCGTATTTTATTGTCATTTCAACTTAACGGCTGTCTTGAGCCATAGGCTAACCCTTAGCCATAGTGCGTTATCGACCAGGTTGGCGTCCGTGCAGCGCGGGTAGCGAGCCCCGTTGTACGTGCCCGTCACACCTGTCGCTAACCATTCTTTCTTTTCTTATCTTTCATTCATTCTTTCTTTTCTTTCTTTCACTTGTCCGTTTGTTCATCGATTCATTCACGTATTCATTCTTTCATTCGTTGATTCATTCATTTACTTATTCGTTCATTTATTCATTCATACATTTTGCAACTCCTCGTGCGGGAGTCGCCTTGGCGACCCATCGGTCCATAGCCTTTCAATGTTGCTAAACTCTACTTGGAGCGACTATGTTGATAGTCTTTCCGTTCCAATGTTGTAAACCATTCATTCTTTCATTGTTGAAAGCATAAGGAACTTGAACGTAAGCTTGTGCCTTAGCACGAGCGTGGAGCGCGGTGCGAGAGTTCTCGTATTTTCCATGTTTCTTTCCATATTCTATACAAGCATACAAGATGGGATTATTCCCTTAGCTAGGTGCGTTGAGTCCTTTATTAGCATGCAAGAGGTTATCGCCTAGCGATTCTCGTGATAGTGTCCGTATTGTTATGTGTCTAGGCTAAGCAGTGACGGGTTCATCGGAGCCACCCACCTTAGCGATGTTCGCATCGGCCGAGCGATACTCCGAGCGCGCCTTTGATAGTCTAAGTCTGGATTCATCTTGACGGGCCAATATAAGCCTTGCATCGATTCTTCATCAGGTCGATGCCAACTCTTCGGGTCGACGGCTCGTTTGAGTCGTTGCACTTGCCGTTTGAATCGGCGTTCCGCTAGGGCGGAGCGGGTCACTACAATATGACCTAAAAACGAAATGTGATCCGTCCAGAACTCACACTTGCTGAGCTTGGCATACAACTGGTTCTCTCTTAGAACCTGCAACACTTTCCTGAGGTGGTCTTCATGCTCTTCTTCACTAGCAGAGTACACAAGAATGTCGTCGAGAAATACTACGACAAACTGATCTAAATACGGCATAAAGATACGGTTCATCAAATCCATGAATATAGCTGGAGCATTGGTCAAACCAAACGGCATTACTAAGAATTTATAATGTCCATACTTCGACCTGAATACTGTCTTAGGAATGTCTTCCTTTCGAACCCTCACTTGATGATACCCTGAACGAAGATCTATCTTGGAGAAAACTCTAGCTCTGCTCAATTGGTCAAACAAGTCATCGATCCTAGGTAGTGGGTACTTGTTCTTTACTGTTGCCGCATTAAGCTTCCTGTAATCGATGCACAATCTGGATGACCCATCATTCTTCCCCACAAGTACCACTGGTGCTGCCCATGGTGACACGCTAGCTTGGATAAACTTCTTCTCCTTCAATTCCTCTATGTGCTGATATACCTTGGCCTGCTCTGAATCCGCCATTCTGTAAACCCGATCTGATATCGGTTTTAGTCCCAGGTGCCAATTCTATACTGAACTCAATATCTCTAACCGGTGGCAGACCGGAAAGTTCTTCGGAAAATACGTCTAGAAATTCTTCAACTACCTTCGGAACCTGAACTTCTTCCATTGCCGTTATTACTCCTTGCCCTTGCTGAGTTGCCCCTGATCTGACTAAGGTGAATCTCTTCATGCCTGGAATATCAAAAGATACACTCCCACTACGACAATCTATTATCGCATGACTGTCTTTCAGCCAGTCCATGCCTAAGATAACGTCGAAATTTTCAACAGGAAATTCTATCAACTGGGCGGGTAAGGAATGCCCGCAAACTACAACACTACACGCTAGAATAACTCTACTAACTCCTACGAGACCATTGCCAGTGAGTATATTCAACCTCCCTGGCAATGCCTCAAACTCCATTCCTAGCCGTGTCGTAAATTGTGCAGATATAAATGAGTGGGATGCTCCCGAATCAAATAATGCTACTGCGGGATATGAGACGACGAGAATGTTACCTGCCACAACATCTTCCGATGCCAATGCCTCCTCCAAGGACAGAGTGAATGCTTGCCCTCGACCTCTTTGTTGATTCCCATGTTGCGGCCTAGCATGATGTTGTTGCTGGCCCCTTCCTTGATGATGCTGGGGTGGTCTATGCTGGTGTTGCTGCATCGGCGGTCCCTGCTGCCGAAACATCTGAGCCTGCGGTACTAATGGACGCTGTGCCAACGGCCTTACTGCCACTGCTGGTCCTCGATACTGCCCTGCCCCTGGTGCTGGCAGAGCAGGAAACTGTTGCCCTGGTCCTCCTGACCTTGAATTCATGGGACATATGGTAACCTGATGATCTGGATTTCCACATATCAAACACAGTCCGTTCAATGCCCGACACACATCTCTAGTGTGCCCCATCTTTCCGCAATAAGTACAGCCCGCTGGGGGTTGCTGGTTTTTCTTCTGTTGCTGCTGCTGCCTGGATGGTGGTGCTGGCCCTCGCATTGCCACATCGTGAATGAGAATGCCAAGGGATGGTGTTGTCGTTCGGGGCGCTGCTCCCCCTCCTCCTTCAATCTGACTGTGAGATCTCTTCTGACCTCCAGTCCTAACTGTGATCCTCTGAATGGTGATCTCATGCCTTCGGGTTGTCGTCAATATCTCATCAAAAGTCTGGTAATTGTGCCCCTCTATCAATTGCAAGAGCTCAAGATGAAACCCTTGCTGAAACCTCATAGCCCTCTGGCGCTCCGTCGCTACCATCTCTGGGGCAAACCTACTCAATCTGCAGAACTCCGCTGCATAAGCATCTACCGTCTTGCCGGCCTGCTTGAGGTTGATAAACTTCTGTTGTAGCTCAAACTGCGCCACAACTCCATAGTACTTCGTCTTGAATCTTGCTGTAAAATCGTCCCAAGCCACAGGACGTCTGATGCCTACCTCCTCTGATTCCCACCAATCACGTGCGAGATCCTGAAGTAACAACTTCACCTGATCCACACGTTCTTCTGCCGGCACCTTAGCGGCTGTCAAAATAGCCTCAATATCCTTAAGCCATGCATCTGCTGAAATAGCATCCTCCGTTCCTTCAAAACGGCGAGGGTTGAACTTGCAAAATCTGGTTGATGCTCCAGAATCCGACCTTGCCCCTCTTTCCAAAGCTGTCTGCAACCCTTGGTTGAGTAGTACGTTCTGCTCTTGCAACTGAGCGTGCATGCGCTGCTGGGCTAACATCTGGTGCTGCTGAGTGGCCATCATCCCTCTCATGATCTCCAGAAGAGCCGGTGTGTCCATCTCCACAGGGGTAGGTGGAACTGTTGGTGGTGGTGGAACATCTGGATACTGCGATCCAGCTGCTGCTTCCACTATCACTTCTTCTTGGGTAGCCTCTTGAGTTAGTACCGGCTCTTGTTGCTGACCAACATGGTCAGGTTGTCCATGTTGCTGTCTATGTTGTTGCTGTCCAGCTCTGACAGGTGCGGACGAGGTGCCCCTAAGAAAAGGGACAAGAGAACAATCAAACGACCGGACATGAAGGATCAATGAAGTCAAAGGATACTGGAATGTCAAGCTAGAGTTGAGAATTGATGAATCATGAGATCAAGGGGAAACATGTGTGATTGAGACATCCTATTAAACACCCCACAAGTCTGAAATCAGACCTGCATGGGCCACCACTAAAACCTTGTCACGCCCCAGAACCAGAATACTGGAGAGCGGGGGAATGACTCAGCCAGCTACGTATTACGGGTAGATAAATACCGTATAATACGATCAATGCTGTCTAAAGACAAGGGGGTGCATACTATATGAAAGTCTCACTATGGTCACTTCACATCTATTGTCTCAATCATTCAAACAAGAAACAAAAATAGAGAACATATAAGATAAAGCAGTAAGGCGTCCCAAACGCTTAGTCAAAATGTTCTTGATATCTGACTTTACAAAATACAGCCAGATGATGTAGTAAGTATACACAATTGTTAGCAGCTGCAGTCTGACTTAGTTACAATTATGCAAAAATAGGTACAAGACAATCCGACTAACATGTCGGTGCCAAACGGCAAAGTATAAAGTAGATAACAAAACAGACGGGGAAGTAAGAAACCCACTCGAGTCCTCCTGCGATCATCCTTCTAGTGTTGACCATCTTGGAGGTAGAAGTAAGCTGGATCCTCGGGGACTGGCTCTAAATCTGGCCATGCAAAACCAGAGAGGTTAGACCTCTAATAGCAAGTACCACAAGGAAGAACGATATGAAGGACTAAACCAGTAAGTAAAAGAATATAATGATAATAAATCTCTGCTTTCCACTAGGATTCACATCACATCACGACACTTCGAACCAACCTCCCAACCAAACAAGGACAGAAGTTGGCCCGTCATGTCCTGACATTCTGATCATCCCAGTTAGGTAACAGAGTAGTGCAGTACACAAACAAATCATCTTGAACGGCCAATCAACTACTACGGCTTGCTAATGTGAGTCCCAAGTTATCCTGGAATTATGCAATTAGGGATTTCTCAGTTCTTACTATGTGCAAGCAAGGCTAGTTTATCCAGTCAATCAATTGTGCCATTCATGAATTAGACGAGTCCCAGCGGGACGCCCGTCATTAATATACAATATTCAATAGATAATATAACCAGATACCGCTTCCTGCCCGTGTGACAGATTTGCAGCATCTGTGGGGACCAACCGGCCTGTCGGGCACTACTAGTCCCAAGAGGGCTGCCATGTAAGAACTCGGAAATCCATTCTCTCCATGCCATCATTATTTTATTTAATTTAATAGTCTCTATGTTGAGTGAAGTACCATGTCGTGGATCATGGTCATTCAGAATGAGTACTTTTGTACGGGGTACGATATGCACAACTCTACAATGATACCAGTGCGGTCAGGTTGTAGGTCTTACATAGCGTAATATAACAATCAAAACTAACCACGGAGTAATCATGCCTTGACCATAAAGTACACATGCTTCTTTGGTAAGATAAATAGATAATAATTGAATTGAAGCCTGCATGTGCCTGTATGCCAATATTCGGGATTAGCCAGTCGATTTCAATAGTTCATAATTAATATGAACGTGTCTCATTCATTCAATTCAAAGACGACTAGCCAGTCTTTTAGTTCCAACTAGGAACGCATGATCAATTATAAATCAAGGTCACAATCATTATCAATGGTGACAAGGCATGAAAGTCAACTAGTATTCAGTGGGGTCGAGTCCACAACTCTCAGGGTTTAATTCCAGTCAATCGGGGTATCTATAACTCAATTCACGACACATGGTACATCCCACGTAACAATCTATATTTTATCGAAAATGTTAACATATCATGATTATAACAAGTTTATGCCAAAAGGCGTAAGGATATAAAATGGACGTTAAAATATATAATAAAGGTTACAAGATATGGGCAATAAATAACAAAATACTAGTACACAGGGCTATAGAAAGTCATGCGGCTTGGGCTTATGCGGCCAGGAAAGGAATTCATGCGGTTGGGAAAACTAAGAGCCCATGCGGCTCGGAACAAGCGCAGCTCATGCGGCTGGCGGGGACAGGTCTCATGCGGCTCACAGAGAAGAGGGTCCATGCGGCTGGAATATAGAAGACTTCATGCGGCTGAAGATGCAAAGCCCTATGCGGCCAGACTGGTCATGAGCCTATGCGGCCAGAAGATGAAGGAGGTGCATGCGGCTCAATTAGGAGCTTATGCAGCCAGAAAAGTAAGTCTCATGCGGCTCAGTTAGGACTGGGCCTTATGCGGCTGGGTTAAACTCATGCGGCTAGAAAAGTAAGTCTCATGCGGCTCAGTTAGGACTGGGCCTTATGCGGCTGGGTTAAACTCATGCGGCTAGAAAAGTAAGTCTCATGCGGCTAGGATTAAATCTTCATGCGGCTAGGAGAATTGAATTCCTGCGGCATATGCCATGCGGCCAAGTAATACAGCAAGACTTATGCGGTCAGGAATAAAACTTGCTGCATAAAGCTTATGCGGCTAAGTCCATTCGACTATAAACTGTTCTTCTTCTCCATCCTTCCGAGAAGAAGAACCCTTCAAGCCATGGCTCCCAAGCTCCATGAATCTTTCATCCAGAGTCCAAATCCAAACTTTCATAGGTCAAAATGGGGCAGAATAAAATGCTCTACAACATGGGACCATCAAAACTCGAAAATAAAGAAGTTTGATAGATCAAAACCACCAAAATCCGAAAATAACTCGTTTCTAGATCTACTAAAAATAAAACTTCGAAACGAAAAATGCCAAGTTCTAAACTCTCTTAGGATCACAAGGGGAAGGGAACCATAAAAATGGGTCCTCATGAAGAAGCAAGATGTACTTGCCTATGGATTTGGTAGGTGGAGAGAGTAATGAGAAAGAAGAAGAGTAATGGTGAAGGAGAGTAATGAAGAGAGAGAAAGAGTTTGGGGGCTTTAAAATGGTGATGTGGTGGTAGGTAGGGGTATTGGGTTCATGATGAACCAATTAACTAAACCAAGCCAAGCCGAACCCAAAGTTCTAGCTAAAGCAGAGAAATAAAAGCAGAAAGTAAAATGCAGATAATTAATTAGCATGAATTTAAAGGAATTTAAATACAGGATAATACATGATAAATATTAAATAAATTCATTTGAGTAGTACATGTATAAAATACGCATTCTGGGAACGGAAAGTGACACTCACTCCCCTAGATATCGTACATTGTACGAGTACCCCAAGAAGGGATATGTACCGGTTCATGGAGTCATACGTATATACCCCCTTCTTGGTATAATACGACACACAACACATACCATGTCATTGCTACCGACCATTCTCTATGTAAATACTGGACTCTTGGAGGTACGGGCAGGTATCACATAGGAACACTTAGCACATAGGATAGCACATCGGTGCTCACATAGATTGTACCTTAGTACACACATAGGGTTATCCAGCACACGTATAGGTAGTCAGGTCAGGAATGAGGACTGATACACAAGAGAAAAGAGAACAAGAAGGCACTACGCACTTCGGGTATGAAGTGCTCGCAAGTCATAAAGTGGCCCTAACGGCGCGCGGGCAATGTGCAAGGTAAAAGGCGCACAAGGTGCCAAAGTCACATATAAATTCTGGTTAAAGTGAGACATGAAGATTCTTGAAGCCAAGATAAAGATCTACAACTTTCATGTTGGGAGTTGGGGAAAATTTTGGTCACAATTCAGCCAAATAGGACATAAAACAGCCAAAATAGGCTCTACGCGGCATTCTATGGCACTATTCAGCCTTCTGCGGTACTATGCGGCCTTCTGCGGCACTATGCAGCCTTCTGCGGCACTATTCATTCCATGCGGCACTCTGCATCCATGTGGCACTATTAATTCCTACGGCACTATTTATTCCGTACAGCACTATTCATCCATGCGGCTGCGGCACTATTCATCCATGCAGCTGCAACACTATTCATGCGTCACTATTCATCCATGCGGCTGTGGCACTATTCATCGTCCCTGTCAAAACCAGGACAGATGACATAGAAAATGTCCAAATATTGTTTTGGCCATAACTTCCTCAAAACAAGTCAAAATCTAACTTTTCAAAGGTCAAAATTGTGTAGAATCAAATTTTCTACAATCTAGGGCCATTAGTTTTCAAAAATAACCAAGTTTGATAGATCAAAACCATGTAAATACATAAAACCCTAGTTTTAGAAACTTAGATCTACACAAAACTAGCCATTAAAATCAAAAACTCCAAGAACTAAACTTGGAGAGAATGAAGAGAAGAACAATATAGACAAATAATATCAAAGAAAAAAAATCAAGAATGAAAAATGCACAAATCTCCACTTTTGAGCAAGTTGTACTTGCCTAAGGGTGGTGGTTGAGAAAAAAAAATGGAAGAGTGAATGAGGAGAGAGTGAGGAAGAGAATATAAATAGGGGTTGGATTGGCTTAAGAAAATCCTAATCTCTAAACATGCTCTAACCATTCCACTAATGACATGCTTAAAAGCTACATGCAACCATTAATAAATAATAAATAGAATTATGCACATGCTTAATATAGGATATCATGTACATAATTCATGAAAGAATACGTATATCGGGATCGGGGAGTGACATCAGTAATGACTTTTTTTTGTTAAGTCACTATATTTGGACTTAGATTAATCTTAGGGTCTGCTTGACAATTATTGGGATATCGGTTATGAGATGTTTTTAAAGTACCAGTTATGAGTAGTCCGATCTTGGACGGTTTTAAGTAGCGACTTTTAAACCAATTTAACCAATGCTTGGTAATTCATTAACGAACGATTCTGAATTTGTTTTAAAAACAATAAATTGTTTATATGCCCATATATATATATATATATATATATATATATATATATATATATATATATATATATATATATATATATATATATATATTGAAATAAGGTAATTGTGGCGAACGCTCCCACAGGGAATCGATCTCCTGGCCACTCGGGCTGCATGCATCTCTCTTAACCACTAGGCTAGAGGTCATTTGCATATATATATATATATATATATATATATATATATATATATATATATATATATATATATATATATATATATCGAAAAAAAGATTATATCATTGTCCTAGCTCCCAAGCAATAGCTTATACACTCATATAACTTGTAAGCACGAAATAATTTGACTAGTAGAGTAAATCATAAATGTTGAAAGAAAAGCATTTACTTCAACCAAATAAACCGTAAAATTTAAAAAATACACATTTTAGAGTAAGTAACCATCTGATGGGACATCAAGAGAAACAAAGATGAGAAAAAAAATATGGTGGGGTATTAGTGTTTGTATTATTATTTTTGACAATGATATAAATGGAAGAAAAAAAATAATACACCCTCAAAATATCTTGATTTGGGGTGTTTATAAAATACTCAAATTATATTGTACTAGTTTTGGAAGGATTTTGAGCAGACAAAAACCAGTGATAAAAAAATTAACAAACAAGATTTTTTTTAAACACTTCTTAAAAGACCAGCTCAAAAACTTTCCAAAGTCCCTAAAAATATCATTATCAAGCAAACCCTTAGTTGTTTGCGGAAGTAAGGTGAAAAAAAACATATATATGTACAGTTAATTAAAAGTCCTCTAAAATACGTACATCCTTATGGGTAACTTTCAAAAATACTATTTTAACCTAAGACTTGCCAAGGGCGATGGTTCAATCATAATTTATACTTTTGATTTGTGACACGAGTTTTGTTAACATGTACACATATTAATACATTAATAAATATATATTTTATATGAATATTCTTACCAGTACATTTGTCAATGTACATTTTACATTTATCAATATACATTTTAAGTGAAATATATATTATAAATATGCTGATGGACGTATTTATCAATCTACTAATGTGTGTCCTTATATAGTCACATGTTAACAAAATTCTTGTAATAAACAGAAAATTGTAATTGCCAAAAATCTTTTACAATGTCCATGAATATTAGAAGTGGGTTATAAAAAATATTTTAATTTATAAGGGAAGTTGTAAATTTTAATGGATGTTGTTATTGACACTCATAAAATGTCATCCTGCACTCTTTTTTAGTATTCTATCATTATAATTCCAAATATACTCATGCATTAAATATGACATTAATCTGTACATGCATGGAGGGAGGAGTGCATGATGACATTTTATGAGTATCACTAGTGTTAATACAGGGACAAATTTAAAATTTGAATGTTAGAAAATTAAAGATGAGTGTACGATGACATTTTATGAGTGCCAATAACGACATCCATTTTATTTTTATAAACTATAATAAATTAATCCATCTTAAAAATCCAAAATATTATAAAAATCATATATATTGGCAATTGCAATTACCAACAAATATATAAATTTGTTGAATGTACTTCTCGAAGTCAAATTGTGACTCCCTGTCTAAGAATGTTTCCAAGACCAAAATTGACAATTAATGGTTATCATGGTTCTTTTACCTCAGTTTTGCTTTGAGATATAATAGAGTCGACCAAAGAAATACGAACAACCCATTGAAAAATAATTAAGATTTGTAGGAATATGCTAATTGAGGAGACTCGTAATTATGCAAAGAGTACCACAATTCGAGACACATGGTGACGTTTGTGGAGATTGGTTGTGCTATAGCCTATAGGGACTATTTCTTTTCCAATGTAGAAAGTTCTATTCACCTTCTTAGGAGCCATGTTTGAAAATAAATAAAAATTATAAAGGGAAAAAAAACATGACAGAATTTAGCCGGCTATATCTTTTAAGCGTTTAATGGACGTTGAAATTTGTGTCTCTCTTTTCCCTCCCTTTTTTGTTTGAACTATTGACCAACCTTTTTTAAATTACAACTCTTTTGATTTAACTTTATTTGCAACTTTCCTAGCAATTCCCATATGTGGGCCTTTTTTTTTTTTTTTTCCTTCCATTTCACGCGGACGTAGTTTGTTTGAGCCAGTGCCATTGCCACTAATATTGCAAACACAAAACTACACAATTTGTGACAGGGAGTCAACCTAAAGATTCAAATGTAATCAAGGTTCTAATTATATATAACTACACTATTCTCTACAATAAGTGAGAGATCACATTGTAGGCACCTAACCCATCTTGTTGGCATCTAGGAATTTCAACAAGTACAAGGGCTAGTCATGTCATGTCATGTCATGCCATGCATGTGTGTCTTGGATGCATTCAGAAAAGAAGCTTGGAAGAAGTATTCTACAAACTAAACAAGCTATTTGCCAAAACAACATATATTCTTAAGAATATAGAACGCCCATCACTTTTGCTTTCTCCACACACTACGTACTACTAACATACATGCATCCCCTGCTAATATTATGCGAGTTAGGTTCACCTTCACTCTTGACAATTCAATTCGATTCAATTCAAACCTCACGAGTGACATATGTTCATTATTCTTTCTTCAAAGAGAAGAAGTACGTGGTACTTTATGCTCTTTCTTTTCTCTTTCTTTCTTCTCTCACTTGGTCAGACAGTCACAGTCCAGTTGCTATGTATATTCGGGCTCGAAGCGACCGCCATCGGTCATCCGTCGATCCATCGAGTGAGCAGGGGTTTGGGTCTCACGCGCGTTGCGCACTTTATTCCATTCCTTGTCGGAGAGTGGCAATCGATCGATCAATCGATGACCGAGAGATCTCCATTGATGCCTTTTTTTCTCTCGTGTGGTATAGCGTAATCGATATTGCTACTTTGCATGGTATAGCGTAATCGATACTGCTATTTTGCATGTGGTTTTGTGATCGCGGACGTGAGCGCATATCACGTACATAGCGATCTTTCATTAATCCTCCGATACGAATTTTAAGCCGATACGAATTTTAAGGAGATAGAGTCGATAATAGCAGAGGCCAATAATTAGTTGTCACGTGGACTTACAGTTGCGTTTGCGGTCACAAAAATATCATCTTCCACTATAGAATGAGGTTTTAAAATGGCTCAAAAGTGAGCCGTCTAAGCTAGGGGTGGCGATGGGTAGGGTAGGGTAAGGGCAGGAAGAGGGCAGGGCAGGGCAGGGCAGTGTAGGGTATTGACATTTTTTTGATACCCTAGGTGAGTCATGAGGGTAGGGTAGGGTAGTCCTCTTCCAAAAAATCAATACCCATTACCCGTCCTTGCCCTTTACCCTCACAGGGTAGCTGAGGGTCATGGTAGGGTGGGTAAGGATATTACCCTTGCCATTTCAATTTTTTTAACTTTGAAAATCATTTTTTTTGCTAGTAAACACCTTGATACTTAAGATTTTTACAACATTCAAAAATCATAACAACTTAATAAAAAATTACAGGAGGAATATTTTTCTACTAAAGGCGCTGAAACCCAGTTATATAGTGGAACCTGAGCTGTCTATATACCCAAAGAGGGGGCTAGACCTGATTCCTTAGGATCAAGCACCATATAGTTCTCCTAATCCTAAGTACTAACTAATTACAAAAAAATATAAGTATGTAGTAGTAATACTATGGCAGTAGGAGTGTGGGTAATCAGGTTTGGGAGAAGGGTAGGGTCGAGGGTTAAGGGTAGTGGGTAGGGTAATGATTCAGGGTAGGATAGGGCGGGTAACCGGGTAAGTGCACTAGGGTAACAAGATAAAATCCTTACCCTACCCTAATTCCAAGAGGGTAAGGATAGGGCTTGCCCTCCTAGGGTAGAGGGTACCCGTGGGCACCTGAGGGTGCAGGGTATCCGGCTCGGGTAGAGGACACCAGGGCAAAATCGTCAGCCCTAGTCTAAGTCGTATGTATTTCATGGTCCATTTTATTTTAAAAAAATAAATTATGTAAAAAATTGATAAAAAAGTTTAAATTGGTTATATATATATATATATATATATATATATATATATATATATATATATATATATATATATATATATATATATATATAACATGAAAAATCGAACTCAACCAAATAAGAAAATACCTTCCACCTTAACCACATGAGTTAGAAGGAATATTTGACCATAATTGAATAATATTCTTATTATACGTTATTATACATATAAACACGTGTATTTACTAGTAGCTTAATAGTGAGGCTAAGAATCTTGGTGTGGCATTTGTCGGACAACAACACAAAAGACAATTAAGCAACATCTGCATGCTTAACACAATACCGTTTAATTAAACTTTTTAATCATTTGAAGAGTATGATCAGATGTTGGGTTTTTTTTTTTTTTTACTGTTGATCACTTTTTGTGATTTCTAGGGTTTGGTTTCGCTGCTTTCTGGTGATGCTTATTAATAAGCATCCACTGATCCACGTTAATTGAACTGTGTGTAAGAGTTTGCACTTATAGACCACAGCTTTTTCCTACGTGAGATGTATAATTAAAAACCAATGTTTTAAAAATCGGACCAATCGATCCCGTCAGGACATTTGGATTTGATCAATCGGTCCAACTATTAGATTAAAAAATAATATTTTGTCCGTCATTTGTGGCCACGAACGTGACTGCAGGTCCACGTGACAACCAATCATTGACACCCCCTGCTAGCACCTAGTCCCAGTCCTTTAAAATCCGGACCAGAGAGTAATGGGAGGCCGCTACATGACGAGACCAGCTGCGGTCACAAAAACTGCGTCAAATAGCAGTGTCCTTAGATTAATCGAAATTGAAGTACCGGTTATATAGGGTTACAATCGAACATTGAACATATTACATATTACACAACTACATATATATATATATACTACTTAAAAATTAAGCATGTTTAACGTATAGAATTAGTCAAAAAATAAATATATTAACTTTGATTGCATGTAAAGTCCGAAATAAAAATCAAAAGTCAGTCAAATCTGAAAATCTATCTCGATTTCGATGGTCTGACCGGTCGGATCGACCTGGTTGAGCGAATTTTTGGAGAAAAAATGTTCGATATTAAACTAGCCCAAAAAAATTAATGATTCATGAATTGATTGGTTCAACCGGCTAGTCCGGTCCGATTTTGAAAGAACTGTTAAAAACATTTGACATATGAAGAAACATGTTACCCTAGAGTCAAAAGGAAACCACTGATCGTTAAATTAGAAAGTGTATTGTCAGATTAATGTAACACTTCATAAATGCAGACTTGGTACTATTCACAACTTGAATGATTGAATCTTTGTTAGGAATTATATGAGCAAGTTTTTCAAACTGAAGATGCCATTGACTCGTTATACTCATTAGTCATGTTGAGGTTCCTTGATAACATTGGCTTCAAAGTCTTGGAACATCTAAAAGAAGCATATGGATGCAACAAAAGTATAAAGGAAGGGTAGGTGATTATGTAGTTAAAATGACAAATGTCCCTCGTTAACGAATCATATTGATTTTAACTATCAGCTATGACATCAATTTGGGACCTTTTGATCAACTTTCACTAGTTCTAAGGAATATTAACACTAGAGAAAAGAAGCATAAAGGACTTGCTTTCTGATGCAAGCTTCATTATTTGTGGGTCTCAAAGGATCTTAGGAATATTGGCATAAAGGAAATCAAGCAAAGCTAATTTGACTCGAGACATACCATTAGCTAAGAAGCATACCAAACATCACTTCCATGCTCATATTTTAACAAGTGAGAAATTAAATAAAAGGCATACATTAAAAAAAGGAAAATGCTAAGTCTACAAATAAATGTTTACAACATTCTTACGACCTTTCTCTCCAACTCCTTACACATGGGTCCCACCGGGTTCCGCCTTCCCTCTCACCCCCTGCTACATGTGCTCCATCCGACCCTACCACTTTCTCCCCTCCTCCAATCGAAGTCAGACACGTGACGGTTGTAAAAAAATTGTAAGTATTTGTTGGTTGTAGGCATAGCAAAGCTGTTAAAAAGGGGGCTAAATTGTAATTTGATATCCTAAACTATATCCAGGGTCGGCCCTGAGCAATTGGGGGCCTGAGGCGAAACTTCCAAAATAGGCTTCCATACATAATGTAAAAAAAGTATAAATAAAATAAAAAACTATTGTAATCGAAATTTGAACCAAGGACCCCTTATATAAGTCTAGCATTACATCCACTACACCACAACAATTTTTGTTAAAATAAGACACATGATACATACTAGCTCAATTATAGACAGTTCCATCTTCGTGCCCCCTTTCGTCAGGGGGCCCTGGGCCATCGCCCGGCCTGCCCTGGGCCAGGGCCACCCCTGACTATCTCATCTCCTCCTGACGGCAGATTCTCCCGCAACACCCGTCGTGTGCCCCTCCCCTAGGCAGTGCACCCACCGCAGCCCCCCTCCCCCCTCTGCCGGCGTCGGAGAAAGAGGAGGGGGGGAAGGGGAGGACTATTTTATTGTATACTTTCGGTTAACACCGTTATTATAAAAAAAAAATGAGAGAAGAATATTAAGTTGATGTCTATCGGAGAAGATATTAAGTTGATGTCTATCAAAGTTAAGGTTATAAAGTTAAAAAAGTCGAATAGTTAAGTGTATCTAAGTTATAATTTAGTTTAAAAATTCTTCATAAATAGACAGTTTCACCGGTTGTTACATATAGTTATCACGTTCCCACGTGTTTGTGGCTTGACTACACCGGTAGAATTAGCTATTATTGAACAACGTAATAGCCGTCCACAGTCGTTGGTGGAATTTTATATCAAATATAATTTCTATGCTGAATAGTCTCATTTTATGAAAATCAGGGGCGGCCCAGGGCGGCCGGGCGACAGTCCAGGGTCCCCCGACGAAAGGAGGCACCAACATGAAACTGTTTATAATAGAACTAGTATATATCATGTGCCCATCTTTTTAACATAAATTATTGTGGTGTAGTGGGTACAATGCTAGATTTATATTTAAGAGATCCTTGGTTCAAATCTTAACGACAACAAATTTTTGTTTTATTTATACTTTTTTTTATTATGTTGGGGCTCATTTTGAAAGTTTTGTCTTGGGTCCCAATTGCTCAGGGCCGGCCCTGATGAAAATATGCCATGTTCTCCAAATAAAAAAAGCTCCAAGTATGCAAGTGCACTAGACTCTGCTCATAAGCCCATCAGTACAAATCATGGGCTAGGATGCAGGCCGAGTATGTAATAAAGCATGTGGCCTTGGTTAGGCTTAGTTCGGTCCGTAGGCCTACTAATTGACAACATGGATCCAATTTTATAAGGAAAGTGTATGAACAATAATATAAACAAAGGGTTGTTCATATATAAATGAACAATATCTCTACTATCTACTAATATAAGGTGGGCTTCAAAACAATTCAAGATTGAGCCGTCTACATCATGTATATTTCATCAACCATTTCGTTTCGTTTAAGTCTTGTAACCGTAGTTACTTTCTCATGTAGGTTAAACTAAAATTAAAACCTAAAATTCTCCTAACTATAAATATGTATAATAGAATTTAAATTATATTTAAACTAAGTAAATAATATTATCTAACTAAAAACATATCCAAAAGTTTAAAATATATTTATTAAATTATAACAAAAATATATTCAAATTATATTTAAATATTCTAACATAATTTAAATTTTTATATTTCAATCATAATGTAGATTTTTAGATCGAACTAGTAGGATGATTGGCAGACTGCGGAAAAGGAGAAATAATATAATAATAATAATAAAATAATAATAATAATAATAATAATAATAATGAAAGAGAAAATAATTATAAAATTTTATAAAACTATCATGACAATAGTCTTGGTTTGTTTATCGATTAATAGTACTGTTAGGTCTCGTTTGGTTCGCGGAATCATTGGGTTGGAAAATGAAAGTGATTATTTTCTATGTTTGGGTGCCAAAGAAATTGAGGAGGAACGGAAAATGATTTTCAATGGAAAAAAATTTAGGAAAAAAGTGATTTCATCCATCCAAACAATAAATCACTTTTCAACATTTAAGTATTCACTTTTCTTTCCAAATTTTTTGGCATTTTCAAACATCAGGAAAAAAAAAATAGACACTATAATTTTTCAAAGAAAAAAAAAATATATCAAGAAATTGATTTCTTTTCCTTCCATTCCGGGAACCAAAGGAGGCCTTATTGAAGATAAATATTGTGCTCCCTCCTTGCTCGAGTTTTACTTATTTACTTATTGTGTGCATGCATGTGTTTCAATTGATACATAAATTCGCAGATTCGTGTAGGTTAGATAGCTTATTAGAAGATTTTTAGACTCTTTTTTCCCTCTATTTGGGTGCTTCAATGCCCTACCATAATGTTCATAGCAGGGTTGGTCAGAGTGTTCTGTAGGAAACTGAAGTTAAGGTCCCATAATTAATTTTTCGTTTTTCGTTTGTGAACAACCGAGTGTGAGAGCGAAAATATTAAGTTATTGAATAGGAAAAAAATTTAAGTTCTGTAAATTGATAGTAAAATGCTAACTTGGCCGCAGGCTAGCTGGTCCGTCCGCCTACTGGCCAAACCCCCTTGCCCCCACACGGCTGCACCCCCCCAAAACACACACACATACAGACATTTGCATTAATCCCATGCCGGTTGACCTGCCAATGAATTTGGCCACGTGGCGGCGGGTTGGCCCGTGTGCGGACAAGGTAGCAACGTTCAAATTGATATGCTCGTATCTATTTACAGATGTATTTTGTTGTTGTTGTTGTTGTTGTGTAGGTCAAATTTTTCTTGTGAACTAGACAAACTTACACTACTGGACCACTATAAAAACTATGTACGTTTAGTGGAGGAATTTTTTGGAAGAGGTTTCACGTAGGAATTTTCAGTTTGTTCAGAGAAGAGAAAATTCAGGATATATATAGAGGCTGTGCAACGGATAGGAGAATTAAAATAATTTAATCAGACAATTAAAATCGAACGTTACAAGACGTTTACAACACATGAAAAACATGCGGTTTATTGAACCTGGACAGAATTCAGTATCTAAACGTTACAAAATTAAATGATTTGTAACGGTCAAAAATTGAAGGAGCAAAAAATTTTAGGGTCTCAGCCCGAACCCAAAGGGACATTCGTCACTCGCAGATGTGGCCACGTACCCGCACCCGTTACGCGTGCCGAACGGAACCGAATCGAGCCGGACAGCGGCGACGGTGTGCGCATGTGCCCGTAGGACTCTCACACAATACTTTAATGAAGGGAGATGGAAGGAGTCAATATATGCACACTTCATGGCTTTCCCTAGCCGATGTGGAACGATTGGTATAAGGGAATTGAGCTTTTAGTGCTCACAGCTAGCAGTATAACTAAAAACCATGTTTTAAAAATCGGACCATCGATCCGGTCAGGACATTTGAATTTGATCAAATCGGTCCAACCATTATATTAACGAAAATAATATTTTGTTCGCGGTTTGTGACCATGGACGTGACCGCAGACCCATGTGACAACCAACCATTGACCTCCCACCTGACTCCACTTCCTTAAAATTCGGTCCGGAGGGCAATGGGAGACCGCCATATGGCGGCAGACCAGCTGCGGTCACAAAAACTGCGGTCAAACTAGCTGTGTCCTTAGATTAATCAAAATCGAACCAGTTATATAGAGTTACAATCTTACATTGAATATATTACATACTACGCAACTACATATATATATACTTCTTACAATTGCATGTTTACCATATAGAATTAGTCAAGAATTAAATATAACTTTGATTGCATGTAAAGTCCGAAACAAAAAATCAAAAGTCAGAGTCAAGTCTAATCAATCTATCTCGGTGTCGGTGGCCTGACCGGCCGGATCGACCTGGTTGAGCAAATTTTTGAAAAAAAAAAGAAATAGTTGAAAAAACTAGTAGTTCACGAATTGATTGGTTCAACCGGCTAGTCCGGTCCGTTTTTAAAACACTGTTAAAAACATTTTACATATGAAGAAAAATGTTACTCTAGAGTCAAAAGGAAACGATTGATCGTTAAATTATAAAGTGTATTGTCAGATTAATGTAACACTTCATAAATGCAGACTTGGTACTATTCACAAATAGAATGATTGAATCTTTGTTAGGAATTATATGCGCAAGTTTTTCAAATTGAAGATGCCATTGACCCATTATAGTCATTAGTCATGTTGAGGTTCCTTAAGAACATTGGCTTCAAAGTCTTGGAACATCTAAAAGAAGCATATGGATGCAACGAAAGTATAAAGGAAGCGTAGGTGATTATGTAGTTAAAATGATAAATGTCCCTCGTTAATGAATCATATTGATTTTAACTATCAGCTATGACATCATTTGGGACCTTCTGATCAACTTCAACTAGTTCTAAGGAATATTAACACTAGAGAAAAGAAGAATAAAGGACTTGCTTTCAAATGCAAGCTTCATTATTTGTGCGTCTCAAAGGATCTTAGGAATATTGGCATAAAGGAAATCAAGCAAAGCTAATTTGACTCGAGACATACTGTTAGCTAAGAAGCATACCAAACATCACTTCCATGCTCATATTTTAACAAGTAGTGAGAAATTAAAGAAAAGACATACATTAAAAAAGAGAGGCTAAATTGTAACTCGAATTCCTCAACATGATTAGGTACTAAATTAATATCCTTCTTCAACTAATATTTTCAATTTCGTATCATCTGTCACTAGAGAGTTAAATTTTTCGTTTACATGGGCGGATACCGTCGCGACACTCATCGTGCGTCCCCCGTCCTCCCGTGCGTTCGTCGTCCTCCCTGAGCACACCCCCCCCCCCCCCCCCCTCCCCCCCACCCCCCTTGGCTGCTGCTGCTGTGCACCTCCCGGCACGGAGAAAGAGGAGGGGGCTGCCGGAGAAAGGGGAAGAAATGGGAGGACGATTAACACCGATAAAACAAAAATGGAAAAAAAAAAATAATAATAAGTTGATATGTATCAAAGTAGAGGATATAAAGTTGAAAAATTGGAATAGTTAAAGATATCAAGTTGTAATTTAGTCTAATTTTTTTTCATAAACTGGCAATTCCACCGATTGTTACATGTAGTTATCAAACTACCACATGTTTGTGGATAAATATTACACACGTAGAATTAGCTTATTAATGAAGCACCTAATAGCCGTCTACAGTAGTTGGTGGAATT
This sequence comes from Iris pallida, assembly GCA_029216955.1. Classification (NCBI taxonomy): domain Eukaryota; kingdom Viridiplantae; phylum Streptophyta; class Magnoliopsida; order Asparagales; family Iridaceae; genus Iris; species Iris pallida. Next base: position 30,634 of record JANAVB010003710.1, read on the forward strand.
TTATACCAAATATAGTTTCTATGGTCTAAGCTCTCTAGCCTAGTGGTATTAGAGCGGACATCCGGAGGGGCCGACAAGGTTCGAGTCCCCCAATTGTGTGTGTGAGTGGGATTTCAAAAAAAATAATATATATATATATATATATATATATATATATATATATATATATATATATATATATATATATATTATATATA
>JANAVB010003711.1:0-66392 GCA_029216955.1 Iris pallida
CTAAGATAGCACCTCCACAACATCCAGAATAACAAAATCACCAAATAAGTACAAAATATATCCAAAATAAGATAAGACAATAAGTAAGATAACTAGTCTAGCTAACTAGCCTAGACTACTGCGGTAATGTCCTCTGCAAGGGCTGGGTCCTCCTGGGAGTCCAGCTCACAGGTGTCATCTAGGGCTGCTCCATAGTATGCAGGACAGAACTCCTCAATATCATCTGTAATATTTTAACAGGTCCAATCAGGACAGAAACGACCACAATACATCTCATGCAGTTCATAATATGACAGGATATGTAAATATGCTATAGAGTAAGATACATGAAACGCTGGAGAATATATAAAGTAAAAGAGATGACTGTAAAGAAATATCTACTATAAGTAAAGAGCTAACAGTGGCTAGTGATGTAGAGTACAAGATAGACATATGAACGGCTTGAATTTGCACATGAATATACTAAAGTGGTTGCACATGATTACACTACTTTGGAATTATTCATATGACCATTTATACTCTCTCGTACCCCAGTCAATACACAAGGATCCAGACAAGTTATGTTATTGCACATGAAATCACATGAAGGCCCATAAATGGGTGCACATGAATGTATACATGGAGGCTCTATGAACATGAGAATACATGAATCACAAGAGTGCACATGAATGGTGAAAGCACCGGAGTACATGATGAAAGTGAAATGCACATGACATACCGTAACCCGATGCTCCCGAGGAGGATAACATCTCATGAAGGGATCCATATAGTACCAAACCGTGTTAGCAACGTGACAGCATCAAGTAAATTAATTTAGATCATAAATATAAATCCTATCAAGTATGAAACAGTCAGAGAATGTACTCGCCTGGTATCCTGAGTATCCGATAAATATATATGTCCAGACAGAGTAAATGAGTCCTAAACAGAGCAACACAGGTCACAACATGTCCAGAATAGTAATATTGTAGATTACAATGCATTCAATATGATTTTTTTGTCATCTAGGCCAAAGTCAACTCTTGGTCAACTCTGGTCAACTCTAGTCAACTACACTAGTCAAACTTGGTCAATCCTAGTCCATTCAAGTCTCACTAAGCCTAGGCTAGCACTCATACACAATTTAAAAGCTACACAAGTCATCCACATACATTATATATATAGGCACATATATATACTCAATGTCTGTAGGCATACACATAGGAATTTATATGTAGGCTATCATGTATAGGCTAATATATAATAGGATACTAGGCTAATATGTATACAGATACCAACCTATCTACACACATACATGGACCACATCACTACATACATATATATAGAGAGAAGGGAAATGGTAAGTGAGTGTTGGTGTGTGTGCTCAAGTAGACAGTAGGGGGTGTGTGTGTATTCAGATTTCAGGAAAATAGTGTGTGTGTATATCAGGTTTTAGTCAACAGTGTAATATTTGTTCTCAGGTTTCAGTCAATAGTGAACATGTGTGTGTGTGTGTGATGAGAGTGATAGTGAGGATGACAGGGAGGGTGTGAGTGTGTCAGCTGCATAGGGTGTGTGTACACACAAGTTTTAGTTAAACAGTGAACATGTGTATGTGCATATACATTGTAGCAGTAAGGTTCAGTTAACATACATGCAACACCCATCCAAACCCAGTTCTCATGTCCAAGTTAATCTCAGTTTTCAGGTTTCAGTGTAACAATACATATATGTGTGTGTGTATAGCTAGATGAGAGTGGCATGGAGTGTTCTCAGATTTGTACAGCAATAATATATATGTTTTCAGGAAAAATGACACCATGTTATCCCATTCAATAACACACATTACATATATATATTATCCCATGCTATCCCTATTCAGTTTTTAAGTTATCAGAGTATCAAACCTTCGAAATCAACCCAAATAGAAAAATGAAACCCACACATACAACCAAAATATGAATCCTTATTTATCAGTCATGTTATCATCTAACATTAACATTGAATATCAAAATTGAGTTTAAGAAACTCAGTTCAACAACTAATACCCGATTTCAGTTTAGCCCCAGATCAATATACCCAAATTCGAATAAAATTCAATTAATCATCAAATCAGTGCGTGCACAGGAGTCACACATGTGCATACGTGTCTGGGTGGGGTGTTCGTGTCCTTCCAAGTGGACACGAACGTGTCCAATCAATTTAAACACACATAGTGCACACTGTGTACCAGCATCATCGTGTAGTGGGTTCGTGTCATCGTGGACACGACACACGACACTTCATGTCACGTGCTCACATCCACATGTAGGTGACACATAGATCTAAGTGTCTGACACCCTGAATGGTGTCCAAGTGTCCTCGTATCTAAGATATAAACACGTATTAGAACGTGTCTGCGCGCGTGTGTATATTTGTAAATCCAGTACAAAGGGATTATCGTGTCCGATACGACACGTCATGACCTGACACTTTAGGGGTGTCCTGTCAGTCACTAGCCCCAGCCGCACACCAAGTTTCGTGTCCCCAAGTATTGTGTCGTGTCCCATAGAGAACCCGAGCAACAGGGCATGGGTACGGCTCGTGCGCGAGCGTGTCCAGTTGCTCGTGGACACGACACAGACACGAAAACACATACATTCTTTTGTGAAAATTAAAGTATACACATAGATCTACAAATTTGTTTAAATAGTTTTGGAAAAACAGAAATAAAATCTCTTGGGAATTTCATCAAACACCTACATACAAGCTATGACACGTGTCCGATACGGACACCAAATTGACACGAATTTCTACCGAACTTCTCCTACATCTAGGGGACACCTAGATGGATGCATCTATGGAATAAAATTAGGGTTTTAGAGTGATTTGTAGGAATTACCTATAGGGATCCAATCTCCAAGAAAAAGCCCGAAATAACAAAGTCTCCTTCCTCAATCTATGTCCCAATGAGCTCTCGTCCTTGCAAGGTAGCCTCATTCTCCTTCTACTCCAGATTTGGATCCCAATGCAAATGGTTGGGATTAATTTGGTGGAGAAATGATGAAAGAGGAAAGAAATTAGGGTTTCCTAAAGGAAAGTTTCTAAAAGAGGCAAGTGTGTGTGAGGAGACATTAAATAGGCTGAATTTAGGTTAGGAATAGGCTGTGGTGGCCGGCCATGTAGGGGTCTAGGGTTAGAGTTTCATGTAAATGGGCTTGAGCCTAAGTTCATAAGCTAGCTAGAACAACCCCTTAGCTATAAGTCCAAAATACCTATTTCTCCCAATCTTCTCATGAACCCTAGCCACACCCAAGTCAACTAAGTCTAACTTAAGTCATATTGGGGTCCCACACCATGCTAACTAAGTCACTAAAGTCAAAGTCAAACTCTAGGCTAGTCTCTAAAGTCACAACTAGCAAAATTCAAAAATCACAATACCAATGCAATAATTAATAAAATAATTCACAAAAATCAAAATGACCAAAATACCCTCAATTCTAAAATGTGGTAGTAACATAAAATTGGACTTTCTTATGTCGATCCTAGCTAATTGGACTATTCCGGACTCGATGGAACAGTCTGTCCCATTATCGAAGGCCATCGTATGAAATTTTAACACCAAAGTCAATTTTGTGCCATCATGATCATCGCACTACACCAGACGCCATACCATACAAGATACCTTGCCATTGCTGTTATTTACTTTAGCTCACATATTGTATGCATTTATTTATTATTTCTTTTATGCAAAATAAATGTTGCTATATAGTTATTTTTAGATGCAATTCTACTGTTTAGTTATGTTTCCTGTTACTTAATTATTTCTATGCACATTAAACCTAGATTTAAGAGACCACCTTTGTTGTGCTGCATTCAATGGCCTTGACACATTCACTACAAGAAAAACCCTTTTTACAATTTTGAAAAAATGTTATAAAAGGTCTTTTACAACGTTTAATAGAAGTTTGTTATATCAATGGTTGTAAAAGGGGAGATATCTTCCACAATGTTCCTAAAAATGTTGTAGATGTTCTTCCAATGACAGTTTACAAACATTGTTGAAATTTATAAAATTTGACAAAAATTTTCTATGATATTTTTCAAGTATTGTAAAAATATAAATATTACAAGTATTGTAAATATAATTTCAACAATGTTCTGCAACTATGGTGAAAATAATATCTACCACGTTCAGTAAACAATGTACATAAATTTTGTACAATAGAGTACAAACATCGTAGAAAGAGTTTATACAACTTTTAAAAAATATTGTATATTTTATTCAATCATGTTTGCCAAACATTGTAATAAATATTTGTATGTTGTAATTATACTATCAACAATGATTCAAAAGTATTGTAAATAAATTTTACAATGTTTAGAAAAGTTATTAAAATGTCATCTTACAACAGTTTTGAAACATTGTTGATTATGTTTCCATTTAAAAAATATATAATTTACAAATAAAAAAATATTAATTACAGTTATAATACAAATACAAATATAAATACAAATACAAATTTATTATTCTAATTTCCACTCCCGATGTTATTGTTGCTACCGTTGTTGTTGTTGCTACTATTGTTGTTGTTGTTGCTACCGTTGCTGTTGTTACTTTCTCAGCAACTCCACCACTAAGCTTACCAAAATGAAGATACTAGACTGTATTTCAAACTCTGCCATGTTTTGTAATCTCCTCTTTCATAACCCCTCCCACCTTCATAATTGCCACAACCTCTCATTCTGTCACCGCGAAACCCACCCCCTCTACCAGGTGCAAACCTTCCCCTGTTGTTATTCAATGCAGATATTGAATAAAAATTGTTAAAGGAAAAAAATATCATCATGTAGCTGTGCAATTCATGAAGAAATAATATTACTAGAGGAAATAGTATCATGATTGTTTTAATGCAATTAGCAGTGTGACTGATAACTCGATCATTTCGACCATACATAGGATCAGAAGCACAACGGTTAAATCCTATTGTTGGAGGAAGCCTACTATTGGTAAGGTAATGGTTAACGTTGTTATTTTTGGTGGTTTTCCCAGCTTGAAGGTTGGTAGTAGAGGATAATAATAGAATTAAAAAATGGGAGTTAAAATAAAAAGAACAATAGCATACTGATATCAACATTTTTTCATCAAAATTTGATAAATGACTTAAAATAAACACATCTGAGCTACTTGCTGAGTTGGGTTAGCAACTAATAAACTCACAGGTTTAACTGGAACCTAGTTTCTTTTGAGAGACTATATTTAATCCAAGGATCCACTACAGCCTTCTATCCGATTTTTCCTGCCTTTATTCTAAAAGAAATATTTAAGTAGCAATATAAAAGAAGCACCTTCAAACCAAAAATCTGTAACAAATTTTAGAATTTCATATGACGAACACGAGTAGATGGAAACATTATTTGACTTATACATGTCTAGGTGAACAGCAAAAGAAACTGGTGGATGGCAAAGAAATTACCAGTCATCTTGGTGATGGAGGTACACATTGTCATGATTGTAAAGAATTCCAAGCTATGAAGGAATTTGTACAAACTTCTATATAAAATTTTGAGTGAAGAAACTAGTATCTGGAGTTTGGATCCAAGTGAAGCATAAAACTCGAAGTAAAGCATAAGTAAAAAAGTGTTTATATGAAATTATAAGAAGTATCAGTTAGATATTACGCCCAACAATTAAGTACCTCCAGGTGGATGCAAGATTTATAAGAAATTAGATGACAAGTTGATCTTGAAGCATTCAACACATAATGAATGACCAAAATACAATGTGCAGTAGGAATGCATCAATAACAATTAACATACAGAAAAAAAAAAAGGTTGATAATTCATTAGTGTTGAGTATCCTTGTACAAAGATCTTACAGAACAAAATATAGAATATGTGTTTGCAAAATAAAATGGTATCACATAAATCTGACAGTACGATAATCACTACTATTAATAATTAATATATGCTATTGAGGTAGAATTCTAGTAAAATCTAGGAAGGGGGCATATCAAATTGGACAAATTTAGTCCAACCGCTGACCGTTGGCATGTTCCTAGCTAGCTAGCTAGCTATCGAACAATTAACTCAGCAGCATGGCTCTGTCATGTACAACTTGCACTGCTTGCCATTATAAATACAATCCAAAAACCACACAACTCACTTATCCTATATAATTTTTTCATAGGATAAGCTTCCCAGACGTCCTATGTGTTGGCCCATTCCATGGTCACACCCGATTTCGATAATCAACATGCACTTAAGTCAATACACAAAATATACAAACTGCTGCTAATCATTTCAGGATATATGAAATCAATTTCAACGGACGTTGTACTGCATCAACGAAGCATCAACATCATCAAATCTGAAGATGACTCATTTTATATTTTATTCTGTATTTTACATTTTATTGAGTCTAGGATTTATTTTGCAAAATCAGTTTTTGGTAATACTGGCTTAGGGTTATCCCAGTCCACATTCTAAAAAGCCTACCCATTACCACTCATATATCTTTTTACAAAATATTCCAAAATATCTTTGAAAATAATTTTTGATAAAATATTTCGAAAACCTCCTAACAGAACTCATAATCGAGTTCGGCCCGAGTTCGGACCGAACTCTGTCCGAGTTCGGTCAGTTTGTATTCAAACTTCTGTTGCCTCCAAATCTGCGAGCAACGTCTATTTACGAGATATCTGCATCCGAACTCTGTCCGAACTCTGTCCGAGTTCGGTCCCAGAAAACACCTATAAATAGAGAAGAACTTTTCATTTCAAATCATTCATTCACTCTTCATCTTCTCTTCTCTACTATTCAAGTGTTTTCAAACGATCCAAGATTTTCAAATCATACCTATACACCTCTTAGCCAAAAGCCAGTAATATCATAGTTGATTTAGAGTCTTTTGGTATTCCAAGAGTTGTAAAGAGGTCGTTCCAAGTTCAGCAACTTTTCTTGTTGTGGAGGTGGTCGTGCGCTCGTCACCAAGCACGGTGTTGTGAAGTCGGTCGTGCACTTGTCACCAAGCACGGTGTTGTAAGAGACTGCAAGCTCTCAGTTAAAGCTTGTGCCATAGTGGATTAACATCGAGCAAGAGTACTCGAGACTGGATTAGTCCTCTCAGAGGGATACCAGTATATATCGCTGTGTCACTGAGTTTGAATTCTCTATATCTTGTTGCATTATATTTACTGTCTCTTATTTCACTGTCATAGTTTAAAGTTTTAATTGGTGATTATTTTTCGCTGCACACACACTCAATTCACCCCCCCCTCTAGAGGTGCTCAACGGTCCTACAATTGGTATCAGAGCAGGTTATATTTTTATATAACAAACCTCAGAGAGTATATATAGCAGCCGTGAAATCAATATTCAACGGTGAAGGACAATCCACAAATAGACCTCCCCTATTTGATGGAACAAATTATACCTATTGGAAAACACGAATGACTTTCTTCTTAAAATCTCTTGACTTTGATCTTTGGTCTATAGTCATTGATGGTTATAAGAAACCAGCACCCACAGTGGTTGAAGGCCAGCTTGTAGACAAGCCTCATGACAAATACACTAAAGCTGAAAAAGCTAAGGCTAGTCTAGATGCTCGTGCCATTAATGCACTATTCTGTGCAATTGACAAAACGGAGTTCAACAGAGTTTTAACCTGTAAGACGTCTCACGAAATTTGGAAACTTATTGAGGTAACTCATGAAGGTACTTCCCAAGTGAAGGAATCCAAAATTAGTAGACTGACACAGGAATATGAATCTTTCAAGATGAAACCCGGTGAGTCAATTACACAGATGTTTACTCGTTTCCTTGATATAACTAATCCTCTGCAATCTCTTGGCAAGAATTACAGCAATCATGAGAAGATCAGAAAAGTGCTGCGGGCTCTAACCAAGAACTGGAATCCAAAAGCCACAGCAATTATTGAAGGAAACGATCTCACCACTATGTCCTTGGAAACACTGATGGGAAAGCTGATGACCCATGAACTTGATTTGCAAGAGTTTGAAGAAGCAACACCAAAAGAAAAATCTATTGCTTTCAAAGCTCAAGCAAGAAAATCAACATGCAATGACTCTGATGAAGAATCATCAAGTGGTGATGAACAGGCCCTACTTGTGAAGAACTTCCGAAGATTCCTAAAGTTTGAGAAACCAAGCAGAAGGAAGAGAGATGTCCAAGAAAGCAATGAAGATGAAACCATTTGCTTTGGATGCAAGAAGACAGGGCACATGAAGAAGGATTGTCCAACTTCAAAGAAAAGTAGTCCATATGACAGATCAAGATCAAGCAGAAAAGCAACATCCGGTCGAAAGTATGCCAACACAAGTATCTGGCATGAAAGTGATGCAAGTGATACAGAAGAAGAGGATAGACCCTGCGGCAATGCAAATGTCTGTCTTATGGCATTTGATAAGGTATCTTCAAACCCTCTATATGATGATTTTACTTACGATGAATTAGAAAATGCCTTTAGCGAATTACTTGAAGATCACAAAACTGTGCTCGACAAGTATAAGCAATCTCGAAAAGAGATTAAGTCATACACAACCGAGTTAGCTAGACTGTCCAATCTTATTGAAGATATAAGAGAAACGTCTACTACCGGTAATGTCACGCCCCGCTCCCGTAGGAGCGATCGTCCTCGCTAAGGCGTGATGCCGCACGAGCCTAGATTGCGCTCGTGCAAGGCGGGTTCCATAACGGCCGATTACAGCGGCCGCGACGGGGTCGTCGCACAGAAGTCCCAAGCAGAGACATTGAACACTAGCAGCGGAATTTAGAACAAACACAAGTTATTCAAAGAAGCTTTTTATTGATATTGAAACAACGATTACATTGGGGGCGCAAGGCCAAGATTACAATCACTCAAGCTCACTCTTCTCACATTTTATAAGTTCACTCAGCTCTCTCTCTCAATTACAAGTCTTGATCCTGCGGAAGCTTCGGAAGGCGATGTCCATATATTATGTCCCGTATAAGTCTTTAATCCATGCGGCCGCACGCTTCGAGTCGCCAAGGAACTTCGTGCCTCGACGCATCCAAGCGAGCTCCGCGCCACGAGCTTCTACCTGTGCCTGCACATGTAAACTATGTAGGTGTCAGTACTCAACTGTACTGGTGGAATGAGCTTCTCGCCCACCCATACAAAACCCGCACGTTATTTTACTTTGTGCAACATAGTCCCTTCTTATCAATTGTCTTTCTAGTCTTGCCTTAGGATCAGTTTTATGACCGACGTCTTGCCTATCTTATGTCATTAGACCATCCCGTGCTTGCAACATTCGACGTTAACTCATACCTTGCCTCAAGACCCTTCTCGTGCCAACAACGTTAACCTATCGAGTCGTGTTTGCCTTACGGCTTAAATCAGAGACGCAACTACGCGATAAGATCCCATTCCCGTGTGACCGTGCTTCAAACCCTTGCTGAGGCCGTGCCTCGCAATTCAGTGAGAATTAACCGTATCGCCGCCTCGCGGCCCTTGCCGCCTAGCGGCCCTTGCTACTTTGACCACCAACTGACCCAATCAAGACTTGTGAATGTTAGTATCACTCAACCAACTTTGTCTTGCGGCGGTTTCCCGACTTAAACTCAAACAACTCAACCAACTTAAGCATCTTATATGCCGACAACTCAGACTTGACGCCACATCTCGTGCCGAAGCACGACGCCTATGTTGAAACCCAATCTTAGGCCCAAACTTTGTGTTCTAACTGCACACACCTTCAACTCAACTAAATCCAAAGGCATACACGCGGTTAGCCACTATTTGCCGACATCTATATGAACTTGGCCACTGGCATCACAAGCCATACCTTGACGTATAGTTTTGTTAATCGGGATCCTTTCGACGCAAGTAGCTAGCCCCGTCGCAAGTCCCCGCTTAACCTGTGCCAAAACCTTACGCACGACTATACCCTGTTCCCTCCTAGGCCGAGTCGGCCCCCATGGCCCAGGGGTTACCGCTCGAGGGTTCATCGCCCTTGTCGACAAGTTGTCAAATGACCATGCAAGACTCGACACAAACTGACGTCTCACACAGTCATTCATCTACCAAAACCAAGCTTCTATCCTTGAGACCCCTCGACGACCCACGGTCGGGAGCATTCCTTCCTTGAGACCCCTCGACGACCCACGGTCGCGAGCATTTCCTTCCTTGTTACCCTATCATTTGGTTCAACTCATAAATGCCTATTTGATATCCCTTTCTTAAAACTCACCTTGAATCATAGTCCTTGCCTTAGACACTAAGCCCGTGCATTGTGCCTTAAGCCAATCGTGCTCTACGTGATACTCTTGCCCAAGTCGACGGACCTTGAGGTCGAGGGACTACTTAACTTGACAACCGCAGAATGAGCGGGACAGCACTTGGAAAGACTTAGGTCGACCGGCACAACTTTGCCTAACTTACTCAAGCCTACGACTTAACCCGAGGGACGAGCAAAGGCTATGCCGAGCCTTGCACAACAGAACCGTGCACGCTTTATCAAGCGTTTATGTGGGCGACGCCTATGACTTAGGCTAACTCTTAGCTTTTGCATCGAAGACCAACATTCCTTCTCCCAAGCCACGGAACGAAGGACCGAGTGTCATTTTCAAAGCACGCCGTGCACCAACTCTAAGCCGACCGTTGGACCTTTTTCTATGTTCTAACTCATTTCGACCCGCCGGGATTATTCCCTTTAGCTATGTGGATTCATCTCTTTTATTATTAAGCCTACTTGTGCAAGTTAAAAACATGCGTATTATTATGTGAAGGCAAAGATGAGGCAAGTTCACCGAAACTACCCCCACCTGAGCGAACGGTCGCCTCGACCGAGCAATGTCTTCGAGCAGCCGTTGTAAGGCTAAGTCCGAACGCCGTCGGCGTTCCTATTCCTTCGATTGACTGAGCGGGACGGGGCACTACAGGTAACACGGAAGAGATAGCCAAACTCAAGGTAGACTATCATGAGGCTATCCTCAAAATTGAAAAGAAAGAAAGAGACTATGTCAAGATGCAAGAACTATATGACATAGAGAAGAAGAAGCACCTAGTAACAGAACAAAGACTCTCAGATATGACTGCTAAATATGAAGAGTCTATTGCGATTTCTAAAAAATTAGAAATCAAGTTAGGCAAACAGGCAATACCTGTGACACAGCCTAAATTTAGTCCTAATGCTAAACATACACCTAAGAGGACTAAAAATATGAAAGCACAGAAGAAACACGAATATCATCATGCTTTCACTTATAGGTTCTCCAAACCAAACAAGCATGTAAACACAGTTGTGACCACATCTGGTTCTAAACTTACTTGCACTTATTGTGGCACGCATGGACACATATCACAGTATTGTTTGGCAAGAAAGCTTGTTGACAATCACACTTTAATCTGGAGACCTAAAGCTAATCAGAATGGACCCTTCAGAAAATGGGTACCAAAGGATTCATCTACTTGTCTTGTAGGTGGACCCTCAACCCTCCCATGCTAGAAGCAAATGGATCCTCGATAGCGGATGTTCGCGACACATGACTGGTGATGCATCTTTGTTCGCTACGCTATCGATGAAGAAAAAAGGATATGTCTCCTTCGGAAATAATTTGAGAGATGATATAATTTGTAATGGTACTTTAGGTATTTCTCCCTATCCAGTAATAAAGGATGTTTGTCTAGTAACAGAATTGAAACATAACCTATTAAGCATAAGTCATTTGGCAGATAATGGTTATGTATCAATTTTGTGAAAGATAAATGTACCATATATGATATGTCATCTGGTGATCCCATATATAAAGGGATTAGAGAAGACAATATTTATGTTTTCTTTCTGGAGAATACTAATAATGCAGGTAGGTGCCTAGTAGCCAATCAAGATGAAAGCTGGCTATGGCACATGAGACTAGGACATGCAAACATGGATACTATCTCACGACTAAGTACAAAGAAGTTGGTAAGAGGACTCCCTGAGATTCCATTCAAGAGAGATATGGTATGTGCTGACTGTGAAAAGAACAAAGCACATAGGTCTACTTTTAAATCCATCAACGCTGTAAGTACTTCTAGACCTTTGCAGTTAATTCACATTGATTTATTTGGTCCTAGTAGAGTCGCTAGTCTTGGCGGTAAGCTCTACGCTTTTGTTCTTGTTGATGATTTCTCTCGTTTTACTTGGGTTTATTTCTTATCAAACAAAAGTGATGCAATTTTTGAATTTCAGATATTTTGCAAAAAGGTACAAAACGAAAAAGGCTTCATGATTACTCGTATCCGAAGTGATCATGGTGGCGAATTCGAAAATTCTGATTTCAAAAAGTTTTGTGATGATAGTGGATATTACCACGAATTTTCTTGTCCTAGAACTCCCCAACAGAATGGTTTTGTGGAGCGGAAGAATCGTACTCTAAGCGAAATGGCTAGAGTCATGCTGAATCAGTATAATCTTCCTAAATATTTTTGGGCAGAAGCTGTTAGTACAGCCTGTCATGTTTTAAATAGGGTGTTAATTCGACCAATCTCGAAGAAAACACCATATGAGCTTTGGTTTGGAAGAATTCCAAACATTTCTTACTTTAAAGTTTTTGGATGTCGCTGTTTTATCCTGAACACCAAGGATAACTTAGAAAAGTTCGACTCCAAAGCAGATGACGGAATATTTCTCGGATATGCTACTAAGAGTAAGGGATATAGGATTTTCAATAAAAGATCTATAATTGTTGAAGAAACTATTAATGTTACTTTTGATGAGCTAAATAGTCACAGATCTAGCGACAGTGATGATGAAGATACTCATGCAAGGACTGAGAAGAGTTCTGTGAAATATCTGACCCAAGATGCAAGGACTGAGAAGAGTTTTGTGAAAGATCTGACCCAAAAGTTTGAATCATTAAAATTCATGCCAGATCATCCAGAAACACTCATCATAGGTGATGTATCTAAAGGTGTAAGTACACGTTCATCTCTTAAAGATTCTGATATAGCAGCAAATGTAGCATTCATTTCTCAAATAGAACCTAAGAATGTAGATGATGCTTTTACTGATGAGATTTGGATTCATGCCATGCAAGAAAAACTAAATCAATTTGAGAGAAACCAAGTTTGGGAACTCGTTCCTAAACCTATTGGTCAATCGATAATTGGTACCAAATGGGTGTTCCGAAATAAACTCAGTGAATATGGACAAGTTCTACGCAACAAAGCACGTCTAGTGGCACAAGGTTATAATCAAGAAGAAGGAATTGATTATGATGAGACCTATGCTCCTGTTGCTAGACTAGAAGTCATCCGCATGTTTTGTACATTTGCATGTTTTAATGATTTTAAATTATTTCAAATGGACATGAAAAGCGCATTTTTAAATGGATTTTTAAAAGAGGAAGTTTTTGTGAAACAACCCCCTGGTTTTGAAGATTTTCAAAAACCTGATCACGTCTTCAAGCTTAAGAAGCCCTTTATGGACTCAAACAAGCACCTCGTGCTTGGTATGAACGCCTAAGTGCCTTCTTACTTGATAATGGATTTTCAAAAGGAAAGGTTGATACTACTTTGTTTATAAAATCCTTGAATGATGATATCCTCCTTGTGCAAATTTATGTAGATGACATAATATTCGGTTCTACTAACGAAAAACTCTGTCAAGATTTTGCTAAGTGTATGCAGAGTGAATTTGAGATGAGTATGATGGGAGAGCTAAACTTCTTCCTAGGACTTCAAATCAAACAGCACTCAAAAGGAACATTCATCAACCAAGCTAAGTACACGAAGGACATAATGAAAAAGTACGACTTCGAGAATGTAAAGCCAATCGGGACTCCTATGGCTACATCTACAAAGCTTGATGCTGATGAAAGTGGCAAACATGTCGATCAGCGTAAGTATCGAGGTATGATTGGTTGTTTATTATATTTAACTGCTAGTCGTCCTGATATTATGTTTAGTGTTTGCATTTGTGCACGTTATCAGGCAAATCCTAAGGAATCACATCTTAGTGCCGTTAAGCGTATCTTCCGATACCTTAAAGGAACTTCTACAGTCGGCTTATGGTATCCTAAAACCAAATCCTTTGAACTGATAGGTTACTCGGATGCGAATTTTGCAGGATGCAAAGTGGACCGTAAAAGTACCAGCGGTACATGTCATTTCCTAGGAAAGGCCTTAGTCTCTTGGTTTAGCAAGAAACAAAATTCAGTAGCATTATCAACAACTGAGGCTGAGTATATCGCCGCAGGACGTTGTTATGCTCAGATTTTGTGGATGAAGCAAACCTTAGAAGACTACAATCTGCACTACACTAAAGTTCCTATTTATTGTGACAACACTAGCACTATTAATCTGACTAAGAACCCTATCTGTCATTCACGCACAAAGCACATAGAGATAAGACATCATTTTCTTCGTGATCATCAACAACACGGGGATATCTGCTTAGAATTTATTGACACAGATCATCAACTAGCAGACATATTCACAAAACCATTGGCTGAAGACCGTTTTAACATAATGAGACGTGAGCTCGGTATACTTGAATTTTCAGATTCATAATATAATATGGTAATTAAAATTAATTTTATGACTTGCAACTTTGAAATTTATTTAACGAAAATTATGTTTGGGTACAAACCTAAAAAGGGTATGTCTGTCACCACAAATACGGTCGAAGCGAAGCGGTACTTAAGAGTTCCCCGGTGAACCTCCGTTAGCTGGGACAACCCCTACAGTTAACCCATAAATAGAGTTCGTTATTAAATACTAGAGTCAAAAGTCATAAAAATTACTTTTAACCAACCAGAATTGCATTTATTGTCTCGGGAATACAAGTGACCGAACTTGGGCCGAACTCTGACCGAGTTCGGACCGAATTCGGACCGAGTTCGGTCGGCGCTGTATTGATTCCAGAACCGAACAGCCGACCTTAAACCCTATAAATTCAACTCTTTCAATCATCTTTTCCTCACACCAACTCGTGAAAACATCTCCTTCCTCCCTAAAATTTCTTCCTCCTCCATCCTAGCAAGAAATCTAAGAGATCTGGTGGGCGTATTCAACATTCTCATCTTCCTCCTTTCTCAAAAAGGTATTCCTTTTCTCTTCTACTTTCTCCATGGCTCCTAAACGTTATAGAGGAACATCTTCCCAAGGTGCCTCCTCCTCTTCTGATTATACACCTGCTAGTCTATTTAGTCCAGCACGACCAATAGATGCAGAAGACTATGATTCTACTTTGTTTCCGGACAAAGAGTTTTCTGATCTTTGGTTCGATTCTTTTTCTGGCCGTAAGATTTGCAATGGAACTTTTGTTAACTTTACCATATTTTCTGAATATGCTCCTACTTTTGATCACTTAGGCTACCGAGATTTTTTCGAGGTAGCAGAAAATAATTTTGATAATGATGTCCGAATGTTTTACTGCAACTTGCAAGTAAAACCTAACGGAAACTTCTATTCTTGCGTTGCTGGACAAGAATTAGAATTTAGTGCTACCGATATCAGTGAATTTTTCCATGTTCCTGATCTTGGTGAAGCATTGGTTGACATTACCCATGTCCAATTCCCTGCTGATGTTACACTTGCCTCTTTTAGGGAACTTATTTGTCATCCAAATCCTGTTCCTCGTAGGGTTTATTCAAAGCATTTGAACCAATCTTTTTATGAACTTCATCGCATGATTTTCTCTGTACTCCTTCCAAAGAAAGGATCCACAGATGAAGTGACCTTCTTGGAACTCTCTGCTTTATACCACATTCATTTTGGTATTCCATTCTCTATCCCAAAGACCATGATGTCCTGGATGCTGAACTGCAGAAATGCAGGAAGGAATCTGGTATATCCTATGCACTTGGCGTCTATCTTTCGCCGTTTTGAGATTGATCTTCAGACTTGTGCATTCTCCTCCACTCCTATCGAGCTTACCAGATCCCACCGATTTCCTGCTCCACCTCTGCCTCCTAGAGCTCAGCCTGCTCCAGCTGCTGACGCTGAGATTCCTGATGCTGCTCCTGCTCCAGCCCCTGCCCCGAGATTTGATCCGGCTTTCTATCAGCGCTTTGATGATTTTGTTGCTATATCTGCGCAACGTCATCAAGGTTATCTTGATTCGGAGTTCCGACGCATCACTCAGGCTCAGGTGCTGAGGAATGGGATTGCTAACCTCCACTACAGCCTAGCCCATGATCCAGTCCATCCGATCACCATCCTGCCTCACCCAGGCTTTCCGGGTCCTCGGTTCACAGATGAGGCTTCCTTCCAGCACTTCGACCCCACTGCAGCCTACTTTCCTCCTAAGGCTCCTGGTGCTGACGACCCCACTATGTGACGCGGGTTCAGCTTTTGGATAGTGGATACTTGTTAGATGATGATCTTTATGCTTTGATGTAGTTTTTCTTTTTATGTCTAAACTCATTAGTTAGACATTTTCTGATGATTGTATTCAGCACTTTTTAGTATGACATTTCTAGTACTTTATTTCCAGCTTTTCTTTCCATAGTAGTTGTTTTATGCTGTGATCATGTCTCTTTTGCTTCACTTTGTTTTTTGTTTTCTATTGTTGGCTTCATACATTACGGGGGAACCAAGTCATTTTACTATTTGACAAAGGGGGAGAAAAAGAGTACACATATACCAAAAAGAGTAGAAATCCAAAAACAAAATCAACCATCTCTTTTATTCAGGTACTTGTATTTTGTTATTTTATAAGATATATTTTGGTATAGACTCAAGTTTGTCAATTATCAAAATGGGGGAGATTGTTGGTCCATTCCATGGTCACACCCGATTTCGATAATCAACATGCACTTAAGTCAATACACAAAATATACAAATTGCTGCTAATCATTTCAGGATATATGAAATCAATTTCAACGGACGTTGTACTGCATCAACGAAGCATCAACATCATCAAATCTGAAGATGACTCATTTTATATTTTATTCTGTATTTTACATTTTATTGAGTCTAGGATTTATTTTGTAAAATCAGTTTTGGTAATACTGGCTTAGGGTTATCCCAGTCCACATTCTAAAAAGCCTACCCACTACCACTCATATATCTTTTTACAAAATATTCCAAAATATCTTTGAAAACAATTTTTGATAAAATATTTCGAAAATCTCCTAACAGAACTCATAACCGAGTTCGGCCCGAGTTCGGTCAGTTTGTATTCAAACTTCTGTTGCCTCCAAATCTGCGAGCAACGTCTATTTACGAGATATCTGCATCCGAACTCTGCCCGAACTCTGTCCGAGTTCGGTCCCAGAAAACACCAATAAATAGAGAAGAACTTTTCATTTCAAATCATTCATTCACTCTTCATCTTCTCTTCTCTACTATTCAAGTGTTTTCAAACGATCCAAGATTTTCAAATCATACCTATACACCTCTTAGCCAAAAGCCAGTAATATCAGAGTTGATTTAGAGTCTTTTGGTATTCCAAGAGTTGTAAAGAGGTCGTTCCAAGTTCAGCAACTTTTCTTGTTGTGGAGCTGGTCGTGCGCTCGTCACCAAGCACGGTGTTGTGAAGTCGGTCGTGCACTTGTCACCAAACACGGTATTGTAAGAGACTGCAAGCTCTCAGTTAAAACTTGTGCCATAGTGAATTAACATCGAGCAAAAGTACTCGAGACTGGATTAGTCCTCTCAGAGGGATACCAGTATATATCGCTGTCACTGAGTTTGAATTCTCTCTCTCTTGCTGCATTATATTTACTGTCTCTTATTTCACTGCCATAGTTTAAAGTTTTAATTGGTAATTATTTTCCACTGCACACACACACTCTATTCACCCCCCCCCCCCCCCCCCCCCCCCTCTAGAGGTGCTCAACGGTCCTACACTATGCATCTAGTACAGGAAGAAATATGGACCGAAACAATGAGAACACCATCTAGCAACTATACCTACTTCCAAAATCAAATACACTACTAAAAGAAGACTAAGCCTTGCCCTAAGCCAGGACAAGACAAATAAGAATCAACTATTAGATATCAACAATAATAAGAGCAATAATTAAGAATTTGGGTTTCATTCTCAGACATCTAAGGTTCCTGACAAGTGAAATGCTACGACAATAAAGGTTGTGCAGCAGTGAAATATTTGCAACGATATTCTAATAAGGAAATATTAAAATTGCAGTAGTATCATCCCTTCCCAGCACAAACCCTCATCTGAAAACCAAGATTCCATCTCCCAGTTTTAAACATGTTTACCTGAAACTAAATTTAACCAAAAAAGCAATTTTCAACATTTCCTATTTCTAATTTGCGAACATTCCAGTCTAAGGGGTTAGAATCCACTAGTACACAAATAAATGCATAACATAGTCTAATTAATGCCAAAAAATGAGAACTAATACAATTAATACATAGAAAACAAATTAAGAATTAAGAGTATCAGAAACAATTAATACATAACAGAGAAAACAAGTCGTATCATATTTGCATCACAGCTTCTAAGTAGAAGCCAATTTGAGAAAAAAACCAAAAAAATAACTTGTACTGAAAGTTGTATCACAGCTCCTAAGCAACAGTCAATCAGGAAGCAATAAAATTGTTAAGTAGCTTCCAATTTTTGAGAGAAACATAGAATGACTGATACTGAAAGTTGTATCACAGCTCCTAAGTAAAAGTAAATTTCATAATTGAAGCAGGAGTCAATTTCATAAACTAGGCCTCATTCTCGAGATATGAATTTTAAATTTCATATAAGCTTAAGTCCATCTCTCAAAAACTCATATTAAGGCAGAAGTAAATCATGGCTCCTAATACAATGTATCTGCTGCTCCCACACAAAAAATTGGAGAAAATTGGGAAGAATTTTTATCCAAATCCAAGGACTGAAAGTAAAAAATTTAAAAATTAGAAAATACCATGTTAAACTAATACAATTTACCAGCTTGACCTAAATTATATAACAATTCCATCAAACTACTTAAACTATTGATTATTAATCGATCGATAATGCCAACTCATCATTATCAACCGATCGATTCAACCGTACACATAAATATTCAGAAGATGAAGAAAACCAAAAATAAAAATACCTTCGAGGTGCAGCCGTGGGTTTTTTAGAGACCTTGTGAAAACAAAAATATGAAATACTTCACTGTTTTCTATTATCTTCTTTTCAAAAATATGCTTCAAGTAAATAAATTAGAATTATACTTAAATAATGATAAATGAAAATTATTGGAGGAAGTTCATTAAAGTTATGCTGTAGAAGAATTATATTGCAGGAAGTCCATTAAAGAAATGACATAATCAACAGGGACCTAAACAGTCAAATTAAATATTTGAAATGAGGATCTCGTATGCACTTGCCTCGTGACCCAGTGGTGCGCTTTTCCTCAACTGAAGCTTGGTGACCACCTATAGTTACGGGTGAAGCTTGAGAAAGATGAACTGACAGCATCAATATTTGAAAAATACAAGAATCATATGTAAGCATACATGTAGAACAATGTACGAAAATATAGAATCACTTTGTATTAGTATACAAACAAAAATAAATGGCTAAAGACCACCTACCATCAAATGTTAGATGATCAAGAAACATGCCCAAATATGTGTATCTAAGTTAAGAATTGAGATACATGAATAGAAACATGAAAAATGGTTAAAGACAGTGCATGTTCATGGGTAAGTCAGTGAGGACATGAATGAGGGGGAAGCGCTTCCTCCTCATCTCTCTTCCAAGCAGCCTGAAATAGAAATGTAAGACATTCAGATGAAGCTTTAATTAAACCTAATACAAAGTTCTAGTAATTTCTAAACAAAAAAGAGTAGGAGCAGTACTTACTTTGTCTCACACGAGCCTTGAAAGATGAGGCCGTACATAATTTCCCAAGCTCAAGCCTCCCCATGCTTCTTGTAACTTCCTCTCTGGCTTGCTTCCCTACGAGCTTCCACAGGTAATTTAGTTATTGCATCATGGTATTGACAAAATGAAGATAGGACAACAAGATATTAGACAATGAAATAAAAATCAAAACTACAATTATAGTTAGATTACCACTACCACTATTCCTCTTGTTCCCAAGAAGCTACTTGACGCCTGCCACTACCACTATTCTATTATTACACAAGAAACTTACCACATTGTCCTTAATTCTCCCAAAGAAGAATAAAGAATACCCACACAAAATAAATAATACTTTGGATTCCGATGACCAACTACTTTTTAATTAGTACTTGGTTTTTATTTTTGGAAAAGAGAGAGCAAGAACAAATTAAACAAATGGAAGTGGAGTAGGAGAAGAGGATAAGAATGAAACAAAAGAAAATTTGAACCAATATTTCAACACAATCCATCTACAATCTTTTGATCTATGAGTCCTCCTTTTCAAATGCCCTCTAAACATACATTCTCCAATTAATAATAGCATTTCCATATCAAAATCCAATTGTTACGTATCATGTCCAAATACCATCTCAAAGACTTTCTTTCTAAATACACTTTTTACTAATAGGATTTTCTCATCATCCAAACCAAGAGAGAATCTTTAATTTTGTTGGCAAACAAGCAAGTAGCTGGGAATATGTGAGAGCAAAAGCCTTTGACCATATACTAAGTCTTGGAGGTGTCGAGTTTAGGAAAGAGTTGGATAGTAGTGGCAGAGGAACAAAATGATTGGAGGCCGCCAACTAACGTTCATGATGGTGTTGTATGCTAATTTTTAGAAAAGATGTGGTGGTGGATCTCTCCTCTGAAAATTTTACTGTGCAGATTACTTCTGTTGTCGACTCCTAGGGGAAACGTTTGATTCGCAAAATCAGAACCTTAAAAAATAAAATTCATTAATTTTTATGTTTGAAAGCAAAAGAAAAAAAGAAAAAAAGAAAAATGGTTCCAAAACAAAAGAAAAATAAGGAGTAAATAGTTCTCTTGCCCATCTCCAATGATTCACTTTTCCTCCCAATTTCTTGTATCTATTATAGAAATTTAGTACTAAAGTATCCTTGCTCAAAGATGTATTTTGATTATATTCCTAGTCTTTTCAAATACTGAAAATAAAAATTGATGTTAAATTATAATTTTTCATGCCTATGAAAAGAACAAAAAGTTGATTGCCTTTTCTTTCTTTTCCTTTCCTTTGCGCGAACCAGAAGAAATGAGAGCCCATTTCTTGCATTCGTTCTCTATTGCATTGTCGGAACAAACAATATCAGATTCAGAAACCAAGAAAATCTAATGAAAAATAATATACTTTTGTATATGTATCGGAAAACAATAGTGATATATTCATATGAAACATCTATTAACAAGAAGATCAAATAAGAAATATCAAAAGATTCTTGCCCTTGTATGTTCCAAGGGCCCTAGAACTTTGTATAAATTTTCTTGTTAGCATAGTTTCTTATGATCTTATGAT
This sequence comes from Iris pallida, assembly GCA_029216955.1. Lineage (NCBI taxonomy): Eukaryota > Viridiplantae > Streptophyta > Magnoliopsida > Asparagales > Iridaceae > Iris > Iris pallida. The sequence continues at coordinate 21,316 of JANAVB010003711.1, forward strand.
TAGCTTAATTTGGTGTGAATATCAACAGTACATCATCGAAAACTAGCACAGCAGTGGAAACATAGAATCACCCTACCTCAAACTTCTTCTACCACAAGTAATTCATCATTCTCCCCTATTAATTAGGAAAGAAAATAAGTTCACATAATAATTAAGCGGATGAAATGCATTTGAACATGCGGATGAAATACTTCAATGTATAAACAAATAAAACATAACATTAGGATGAAATAAAACTGAAAGCCTCTTTAATATCATCCTTAACTCATAGAAATTAGGGTTAGGTTTTGAAATTTATCGGTGTCGAAGCCGGTGGGATCTCCTCTCTGGACGAAGAAGGAGAGCGGTAGAAGAGGTTGTATCCGTAAGCACGCGGTGGAAGAGGATTGTATCCGGACGCAGTGGGATCTCCCTGGACGAAGAAGGATAGAGTTAGGCGTGTTATTTTGGAAAGAAAAAATTATTAGAGAAGTAGGAGAGGAGAGAATAACAAATAGAGAGTAGGAGAGAAAAATACCGTGACCTAGAGAGGGATAGAGGAGAAGAAAGAGGAGCAGCTCGAGAGAGGAAAAGGAAAAAATGGGCGCGGTTGGAGGAAATTTTAGAGGAGAAGAAATATTTAGAGCAGACATCTGAAATATTTTCCAATTGGTTTTTTTTAAGGGGCACCTCCACATTTACTAAGGGCAACCCAAAATTTTTTTGAAAAAATTACAAGTTTGCCATTGGATTTTTTTACTAGGGGGGCAGCCCAAAAAATACTATATAAGCCAACTTGATTTTAGATTTCATCTCTCTCTTTCTTCCTCCCTCTACTACTTCTCTTCCTCCACTCTTTTTTTCTCCTCCTCATATAAACCTATAATTAACCCTAGCTAGGTGAAATTGTCCCCCAACCTAAAAATTTTGGTAGAATACAGTGTCAATCACTTCTCCCATTAATTTGTAAGTCGTCGAATTTATTTTTGTGTAATATTTTAAGTTTTAACCTAAATTTTACATATAAAAGTTGAATTTTGTGTTTAATGTAGAAAAAAATAGAAAATGGAACAACCCGGACCATCAAATGCTGGATACTCTCCTCCCACAACTTCTGAAGAACACTTTGACGCATCGGAAACCCTCGTGGTAACTACACTTGAACTTTACTTCGGGTCAAAAATTGGACTTTGACACAGAGGACTGCCACAAATGCGGCAGTCCCTCACATATATAGGACTGCCAGAGATGTGGCAGTCCTATAAATATGAAGGACTGTCACATTTGTGGCAGTCCTCTGTGTCCAAGGAAATATGACAAGAAAATATGAAAATTTCAATTAAGACAAGAGGATAAATGTGTGACAAACAACAGAGAATATGTAAAACATCAAAGAGAACACCTAGTAATCAAGCATGTTCCTTCCAAATCTCAACTTGTGACCAAGTACAGACTCCTCTATAAATAATAATACGCTTTATGTAGTTGTTTAGTTTTGACTTTTAACTTCTATTGTAGGACTTGCGATCTTCCGAGGTTGCGGTACATGCTCCAATTGCAATCGATGTAGGGCATTTATTTTGGACCGATCTCTCGATGGGTATTAGAGAAACATTCTTTCCGATGTGCGCACCTCCGCCGGACCACGGACATTCTAACCTATGTACTATAGGTCACATCGGTGATCACTTCGTCATACTAAAGATGATCGGTCATTCTCCGATTCCTCCACCTTCAACAGTTTGGTACAAAAGAGCACCGGTCGAAGCCAGAGCTTGGACCACACCTTTCGATCATCAAATCGACCATTGTAAGAAGTTGTTGAAGTTTGAGGAGCCAAGAGACTTACCTGCAGACCACTGTGACGTCGAAATCGACTGAGTATCAATGTGTTATATGGAGGACCACTTTTGTATACTTTTTGGCATTTTGGTTATAGAGTACCACTTTTGTATACATTAAACTATGAAATATGAAGTCCAATATATGTTTCTTACTTTTATCCATGTGTTATATGTCTTTTATCTGGGTGTTATACATGTGTGTTTTGTCTTTTCTAGGACTGCCACACCCAGGGCAGTCCTTCACATGTGTTGGACTGCCCTGTGTGTGGCAGTCCTAGACATGTGTTAGATTGCCCTGTGTGTGGCAGTCCTTGCTAAAATGTTCTGTGATCTGATCACAGAACAATTCATCTAGGACTGCCACACCCAGGGCAGTCCTTTACATGTGTTGGACTGCCCTGTGTGTGGCAGTCATTGCTAAAATGTTTTGTGATTTGATCACAGGATATTTCATCTAGGACTGCCACACACAGGGCAGTCCAACACATGTGAAGGGCTGCCCTGGGTGTGGCAGTCCTAGATGAATTGTTCTGTGAATTAGGACTGCCACCCTCTGGCAGTCCTACATTGAATTAGGACTGCCAGGGTGCTGGCAGTCCTAATTGAAACTTGTTGTTATATAAATGGCCATTCTTCTGTGTTTTAGCACGGAGAATGGCCATTCTCCGTGTAATTTAGCACGGAGAATAGTCATTACAATGTTAAAACGCAGGAGAATGACCATTCTTCGTGTAAATTAACACGGAGAATGGCATTCTCCGTGTTTCTAACACGGAGAATGGTCATTCTCCGTGCTAAATTACACGGAGAATGGCCATTCTCCGTGCTAAATTACACGGAGAATGGCCATTCTCCGTGTAAGTTAAGACGGAGAATGGTCATTCTCCTGTATTTTAACACTGGAAAGACCATTCTCCGTGTAAATTAAGACGGAGAATGTCCATTCTCCGTGTTAAAAATATGGAGAATGCCATTCTCCGTGTTAATTTACACGGAGAATGGTCATTCTCCTGTATTTTATGGTCAGTTGAAACTTTGGAGAGCCATAACTTTTGACTGGGAGGTCGAAACGAGGTCCCGTTTGTCGCAAAAGGAGCGTATCTTCGAGGAGGCTGAAAGTAACAACATCATTATTAGACGGCCTTTCGGAATTTTAGAATCGCAAAAAAATGATGTTTGGACCCCCGTTTTAGCAGTTTTGTCGAAATTTTAGAATCGCAAACAAATATTAATTCAATGACTCACAAATAGGACTGCCATCCCCCTGGCAGTCCTACGCTTATGAAGGACTGCCAGAGTGCTGGCAGTCCTAATTAAAACTTGCTGTAACATCAAGTTTCAATTAGGACTGCCAGCACCCTAGCAGTCCTCCTTTTGTATAGGACTGTCAGGGGGGTGGCAGTCCTAATTGAAACTCTCTATGCCAGAGGGGTGGCATATCCAACAGAAGTATTTCAACACAAGTATCCAACACATAACCAACACAAGTATTTCAACACAAGTATCCAACAACATGTTCGACACCCAAAAATATCAACATCCAAAAATATTTCAACACAAGGATCCAACAACATGTTCGACACCCAAAAATATCAACATCCAAAATACCCAACTTCAGACAATCATACTACATCTCGTCGAATGTGGGAGTGTTCTTGAAAGAAATTTGGTGGAGGAATTAGGATTAGAGTGGTGGAGGAGAATTTTCTAGGGTTTAGGGAGAGGGAGAGAGAGCTCTTCTTCTTTTTCTTTTGGAGGAGAGAGAGAGGAAATGATGAAATGGGAAGGAAATGTGAGTTTGGGGGGTTGGGCTGCCCCCTAGTAAAATTTGGGCTGCCCCCTAGTAAAATCTCCACCAAATGGGCTGCCCCTAAGAAAGGGCTGCCCCCTAAAAAAACCTTTCCAATTTCGTTTCCCCAATCCCGCTACCAAATATCCGAAAAAGAAAAAAATGGGGCGGAAGAGAAAAAAGTGGCTCCATATTTTCCCATTTTACCAAGTCTAACAATTCTTTATAATTATTAAATTATTTTTTCTTATTAAATTTATTATTTAATATAAAAATATTTTTGTATTAGTGAATGATTTTGGAGCCCCTAATATTTGTACAAAACATTTAAGATATTTTTACGTATATTTTCTCATTTAGTGATTAAAAAAATTTAGGGACGTATAGGCCGTCATCATTAAGTATTCATTCCGTAAAAAAAAGTATTACTGGTCTTTTTTAAATCCGACACAATTAGTCTTTTATTATTGACTGAATATTCATTCTGTCATGACTTTCGTCAGTATAAGCAAAAATTCTTGTAGTGGATGAAGAACCAGTACTATAAATATTAGATGAAAATATCATATTTGGGTCCTCTCTACAGATTTGGTACAAGAGAAACTTTGGCACTCAAAATCATTGAAATTCATACAAACGTTTAGCATGATGTTAGAGATAAATTGGCGCTTAAGAAAAAAAAGTGGCAAGAAAGAGAAAAAAAGTGGTGCCTTTTTCTAATCATTTTGACTAAGTCCAACAAATATTTTAGTTATTAAACTATCATTTCTTATTAAATTTAGTTAGTATAAAAGTATTTTTTTAATTATTTATTGATTTAGTAGTCCCAAATATTTTCCACAAAATAACTGAAGTATTTATATGACTATTTTTTATTTAATGATTAAAAATCCTAAATAATTTCTCTCAAATTAGGAATCACTATAAAATCCTAAATAAAATGGAGACATGAGTTACCTATAATCTAGAGAGAGAGAGAGAAGAAAAAGAAAAAAACGTGAGAGAGAGAAATAGAGACATATACGTCTTCTATTTACTGGTGCGGGGATTAAAACCGCGCGTGAATGAAAAATTGGATGGGGGAGGGGGAACAGATATGCGTAGGAGAGAGAGCAGCGGGGATGAAATATTTTTGGGATTGGGGTGGCGGGGGGATCCGGGGATGTAAAATTTTGTTTTGGGGGTTGGGGGGAGGAGTGGAATGTGCGAGATGAAAATATTCGGGAGGCCTCCACCTAGGATGAAAAAAATTGGGGATAGGGGAGCCATGGGTGGAAGGGCTAGGGGGAGGGTGTGTTGGGGTAGGTTGGGAGGGAGGCAGCACCTACTTTACTAGTAGGTATAAATAGAACTTGTAAGGTCTACATAATATAGGACTAGTTGTATTCGGTTTTTGGATTATGATTCGGATTCCGATTCGAATTCAGATTTGAATTGATACATAGACGATCTTTCCATTATATTACAATAAGGCTTAGAAATGGTTCAAAAATGAGTCATTCACATCGTATGTATATTTTAAAAAAATCAAATCATATGTATATTTTAATTATTAATATATAAAAAAATTAAAAAAAACTACTGTATATGTTTTCTTCTTGTGTAGTTGATGAATTTTTTTTTAAATAACATAAAAATATAATAATATATTCAAATTTTAAATTATATTTAATCTAACTATATGGTATTATCTAATTAAACACATCAAAGATTCAAAGAATATATTTATAATGAATCAAAATTAAAATATATTTAATTTAATTTAATTTAAATATTTATCTATTTTTTAAATAATATAATAGATTTTTTCTATACATGCAACGCACGTAAACGAGACTAGTGTTACAGAAAATAGTCTTTTTGTACTTTAGATAAGCTGTTATTTTGCTAGACAAAAAGAAAGGATAGACCAAAACGCACTATGACATTTTTCCTGCCTTTCAACCCTTGTTGGAGTTTATATAGAACACCCAATGAAGAAGAAGAACGATATCCTTTACTAGCATAATGTACAATTGTATCAACACCAACTATCATTTATGTGTAGTCATATATTTTTATTGCTTCAACACTAACTATCATTTCAATAGGCTTTAATTGTATCAGAGGAGAAGATGTTGGATTGTCGGCTATCCTTTGTTGAAATTACATGGGTAACTACCACCTTTCAAAATTTTGAGTTATTTTCAAACAGATTTTTAAACAAATTCATAATATTATTTTGTTGATTCACCTATAAGATCTTAATAGGAACCTAAAAAGGGAATTGAGCAAACTGGTAGGACTGAAATCTCAACTGGCCTCTATTGGACAGGAATCTGAACTGGAAATGATGGCACAGGCTGATGGTCTGGGTACCCCTGAGGCTCTGGGTGGATATTGTTCCTCGTCCTCTTGGGACTAGGCTCTCCTCGAGAATGCACTAGGTCCCATAGCTGTCGGGTCCTATGATTCTGCTCCCTCAGGATCTCGGTCTGAACTCTGTGTCTCTAACACATCCCGGAGGAGTCCAAACATCTGAGCTTCATCAGGAATCAAACCTCCCAAGAATATGATATGGGGTACCACTCCAGAAGGCAGAGAAGGAGGAAGATGAAGACTCTCGGTCTCAGACAAAACTGCAGCCGTCTCATGAATGACAGGAGATGGAGGAAAACACTCTGGTGAGGCTGCTATCACCTCTTCAACGGCAGAAGGTGCCACCCTCTGGTCAGCCGGAGGGGTCACTACCTCCTGAACAATAGGAGATGGAAGCACGCTCTCAGTCATATCTGGAGCTGCAGCTGCTCTCAGACGACGGGCTCTGGTCATGGGTGCCATACTGGAAGGAAAGATGGAAAACAAGAAATCATCAAAGGCTGTATAGCAGATTATTATTCTAAATATTATAAAAATTAGTAGTTATTATAAATAACAGAAGAATTATCTACAATGGATTATTATTCTAACACTAAAGCTAACTATCATCCAAAGGACACAGACTCAAAATAAGTCATCAACCATCACACTATGAAAGAACCATAAATGAAACGAAGCTCTACAAGGTCTCGACTGAAAATAACTGAAAGCATCCCTACTCCTAAGTTAATTAATAATGGAATCATAATTCTATAGCAACAAAAGTGAATGGTAGAGATTATATGTTAAGAACCTTCTCAAGATACAATCTGATAATTATATGCGTCTGTCCAAAATCATGATACTCAGAATCCTCGCCATGCCAGTAAGCAAAGCTGCGATAAACGGTAGCTTCCACAACTGGGGTATGCACCTCTATAATCATGTCGTCTAGAATCCTCGCTACGCCGACTAGTATAGCTGCGAGAAATTCTAAATCTCATAACCAAGATATATACATCCGAAGTCAGGTCTCTACGTTTCCACCACGTCGGCTAATATGGATGCGATAAACTTCAGGCTCCATAACCAAGTAGACATTTTACCTTCCCTGTTGTCTTCGTCAATATATGTTATCAGAAGATACCGTAACTCAGGCCATAAAATTCATCTCGATATAAAAATCAAAATCAACAACAAACTATCAAATCAAATTCAACAACAAGGAGCAAGGGTGAACATAAACAAGAGGAAGGGATTTCAAATTAATGTTCAAATAAGATTCTCAAGGGTTGTCCCAAGAATCTCTCAAGAAATTCTAACTATGATTGAGTATCCACTCATTCTAATCTATTTCCTATATTCTATCGCAGGCTCGCAGTAGTATAACTAAGTCATTGCGCTACCACGACATCGCACTAATGCAAATCTCGACCTGGATGGGCCACCACTAAAAACGTGTCACGGCCTGCATCTAGTGTAAGGGTACGAGACCGTGGGTACGTTCAGCCTTTGCCACAGTATCGACGGTAGAACACTGTCCTAGGTCTCAACAAACATCTAACACAAAGTAAATGTACCTGTCTAATATAGATATACTCTCAAAACGGAGGACAATCTCAGAAAGATACTACTCAATCACAAGTAACTAAGATGGATATCAGCACGAAATAAAAAAGATGGAAGGATCTCAAAGTTTAATACAGAACCAGAATTGAAAGAGTTTAAGTGTTATCCATACCACATACAGAGTACGAATAAATACAACTCATGAGGATAACTGAAAACAACAACCTAACAACCTACTCCAAGCTCTACTATCATCTCCTCTAGGATAGCTGGATCCTCCAAGTTCTCTGTAAAAAAATTGTCAATGTATCCAGTCAGGATTGGAGTGAATACATAACTCTGAAAGTAGTTCCAAAACATAATAGGAAATATAAAGCTAACAATAGAATAAAGTATATGACGTGCTATAAAAGAAGTACAGGAATATAAGAAGTACAGATAATACTGAGTAAATGAATATAATAGAGAAAATATAACTGTAACATATATATAAGTGATTCAGAGCACAAGATAGTTATATGATTGGCTTAGGTTGTACATGGTTATTCTATGGTAACTCAATTATACGTGAGGGTATAATAGACATGCACATTTTTACACTAGAGAGATTTAATCACATAACCACTTCTATTTTCCCGCTCCAATCAATACACAAGGATCCATTCAAGTTACGTTACGTACATGATTGTTAGTTTAACATGGAGCATATGTGAGCACATGAGAGTACATGCGAGCACATGTATGTACATGAAAAAATACGAGTACAAGGAGAACATGATGCACATGATGAAGTACATGAACATGAAATACCAGATGCACCCGATGAGGGGATAACATCTCATGAAAAGATCCATATAGTACCAATCTGTGTTAACAATGTGTCAGCATCAAGTAAAGTAGTCTAGAGCAGGCAATATAGATATTATCATGAATGAAAACTAACAGAGAGTGTACTCGCCTGATATCCTGAGCAACTGATGTGTATCGGTGTTCAAACTGGAGTCATAGAGTCCTATTATATGAGATACAGGTTACAATGTGTTCTAGATTAAATAATTAATTAAAACAATAATGTCTACATGCTACTAGGCCTCTCTATGTCAAAGTCAACCCTTGGTCAACTCTAAATCCAACTGGGTCAACTTAGTCAAAAGGTCAACTTCTAGGGTTTGACTAACTTAGGCTATTTGGTGTTAGGTAATATGGTGTCAAATCACATTCTAATCCAAGATTCAAACAAATCTATATATTTAACATACCCTATAGTATACTAGAGGGGTTTATCCCAAATCCCTTAACAATACTAACATTGCATATATATATATATATATATATATATATATATATATATATATATATATATATATATATATCAAAAGGTCAACTTCTAGGGTTTGACTAACTTAGGCTATTTGGTGTTAGGTAATATGGTATCAAATCACATTCTAATCCAAGATTCAAACAAATCTATATATTTAACATACCCTATAGTATACTAGAGGGGTTTATCCCAAATCCCTTAACAATACTAACATTGCATATATATATATATATATATATATATATATATATATATATATATATATATATATATATATATATATACACAAGATACATCTAATACTAAAAGGATACTGGACATATGGGTATGGTTTCAACCCGTATAGGTTAATACCCCAAACTGCAACTTGGCTTTCTGGACTGAACTCTAACATGTAGGAGTTGCATATGCTAGATGAATAAGAGGCTATACAGTAATTGGGGCTGCACAACATGAATGCAAAATGGACAATAGGAAACTGATACTAAAACAGTAAACTAACTTAGCTAGTGACTGTCTATATATGGACTGAAAGTTAAGGAAGATGGGCTAAATAATGCATTCAAGGACCAAGGACTGAACTCAATGAGTTATGGACAGGAATTCACACATGAATGTGGAGACTGATGCATCATCAAGGATGGAGGACAGATCATGAAGATAAGAAGGGTTGATGGAATTAGGAGGTAAAGGAAACTGGTCCTAGTATGTAGGACAGTACAGTAATTTAAAAGGTAATATCTTAATGTGACTATACTGCTTAACCAAAGAAAGATATGGACTTAACTCAAAGAAAGTCAATCAATACTCAATATCAGAACAAGGCATCACATCTGATACCTAGTCACAGTATAAATGTTTGAACAAAAGTTCAAGACTGAACCAAGAGTGTCTAGGATCTGAACATTCACAAAGTCTTGGACTAACATCTAATGGATCGAATCATAAAGAATACTTGGACTGACCAAATGATGTTTGAACAAAATAGAGGAGGGGACTGAGTACTAATACTCGAATAGTATCATTCGATTGTTGTAAAGATGGACTGAACCATCATGGTGTTGGACTGATACTCAATAGTATCAGTCAAGATACATATGTGGTATCAGAGGTTGATCTATAAACTGATACCAAGAAGCAATAACCAACTAAATCCATAACTGAACCTATAGGAGAATGGGGACTGAACAAAAGAATATGGCTAAGTCCTCAGTGAAGAGGACTGAACAAAATCTAATGGTTTGATAGCACAATAAATGAAGGACAGTACAGATGCTCCTATAATGGGCATGTTCATGACTGAACAAAATATATATGCATATAGGGATTGCTAATGATATAGGAGATGACTGAACTAAATGCATATATATACTAAACAATGGAGGCAATGCAGTGAAACAATTTGGGCAAGGTGGGCAGTGAATGGCAAAGAAGCTCATAACAGTAATGTTCTAAGGACAGGTCAGTAAATTACTAAGGCATTCACAAGTCCACATGTGAAATGGTCCATTGACAACAGTGGACAGAAACATGAAGATGCAAATGGACAGAACCATAAACTGATGGCTAAAACTAAAGTGAGGGTCTGAACAAATGGAATAATGGGCTTCTCAAGAAGTATCTGGGTCTGAATAAGAAGGATGGCAAAACATGTAATAGGTAAAAGGGACTGAACCAAATCTATGCATATGGGGACTACTCAAAGTGAATGCCCGTTGTGAAGCCCACAATTTGTATATGATAATTGTATTTGTGTTATTAATTAATTGAGTTTGTCTTGGGCCTCTTTTATTAATTTTTGGTTAGTTCTCTCTATGGAGCCCAAACCCAAGCCCAAACCCATTTAACTTACCCATTCTTCCCACTCTCCGGTTCTTCCTCTCAGATCCGTACCCAGTGCCCCATGTACCCCTTTCCTCTTCTCCATTATGTATCTCTATCAGAAGCAGAAACCCATCTCTCACACAAAAGAAAACTCCTATTTTCCCACCTTCACAAAACCCTTCCATCTCCCAATCTACTCCACCAAATCCAAATCCGAAGGCACCACCGAACTCCCCTCGCCGCCCTCTCTGAATCCAGACCCCTCTCTCCAACCTTCCGAGCCCGTCCCTGCATCGCTCCCGCGACAGCGTCGGCCGCTACCGCCCGTGCCACGCCCAACCGCCGTATCGGCCCCCGACAGCACAGCCCCCGCCCGCGTCAGCTCGGTGCTCCTTCGTGCAAACTGTTGGTAAATTTCTGTTCTGAATACCTTCTGTTATTTTCACAGAACCCATTTTATGTCCTGGCCAATTGGAATAGTTTAGTTCTGTAGTAATAATGTTGGTTCATTGTGTAGGAATGTGTTAGTGTAATGGTTTAATCATCAACTAGGTTATCTAAATAATATTAGTAATTTTAATTGTTACGAGAAAACGTATATATATTTTCCTAAATAGTTGTATGTCTAAAATGCTTCATAATAGAATTTGTTTATAGCAAAATATTTTAATAAATTAATTGTCGAATTATTAAGAATGATGGGAAATGAATTTATTAGAAAAAAATTGTCTATTACTATTAATTAGTTTCACCAAAATATTATTAACGTTATTTGATTGTCACTAGAAAACTTATATATATTTTTTTTTTCTAAACACGTTTTATACCAAAAACTTTCAATAATTAGAATAGATAATAAAAAGATTTTATTTCTATAAATAATTTTTACTTGCTAAAATAATTTTTGATTACGGTAAATAAAATAGTTTTTAGCATTAATAACTGAAAATGTTGTGATATTAAATTAAATCATTTTATTAGTGTTGATCGGTAAATAATTTCTAAATTAGTAAAAAATATTTGTTTTGGAAAATCAAATTTCCTTTTTAATTATTAACCTCTAAAAATACGATTAATAGTTATTTTTTTCAATAATGATTATTTCGGCAAAATATGTATTTTATTCAAAAATGATTATTTTGTCAATTATTATTTTGTAATAAAATCTATTCTTAAAAATATACAATTATTTTCCATTTAGGTTCCCCAACCTACCAGACTCAGCCCATAGTGTTGTTCCTTAGAATTAAAGCGTTGTTCTAGTTACTAAAATATGGTACTACGTGTTGGCCCATTGGTCATATGGTCAACCTGATTTTAATAATTGATCAGAACTCTGTCTGGATATACGAAGCTTGTTGGGACATCTCAGCTTCTTGGACATAAGCAAGATTGGATATTCACTCCGTTCAAGACTGAAGATCTGTTTGCCTACTTGAGTCTGTACTTCCTATGCAATGTAATTTTTCACTTTATTTGAGTCTAGGAACACGTTGTACACCGAGTCGTACTGGCAAATAGGCTATCCCCAAAATAGTTCAAAATGTTTTTAAAATGACCTATCAAAATGTTTACAAAAAGGTTTTCAAAAATCACCAAAAATCTATTTTAAAACCCTAACCTAACCCTGACAGAACTCGGCCAGAGTTCGGCCAGAGTTCGGTTGGTGGCCGTTTGATTTTTGAATTCTCTGGAACTTGGTCCTCCTGCAGTTGCGGATTTGACCGAGATTTGCTCATCGAGTTCTGCCCGAATTCTGCCCGAATTCTGACAGAGTTCTCCCTTTGGAATCCCTATAAATAGAGATGGATTTCGATCATTTCAATTCACTCATTCACTTTCAATCTTCTCTCTATCTAAAAAGCTTTCTGCCTTCCAAAGAGTTTTCTAGAGCTTTCATTTTCAGATCCTAAGCCAGTTACAATCCTCTAGTCGATTTGCCAGTGCGGTACGGTATAGAAGTTTCTGAGAGATTGTAATCAGAAGGCTTGATTGAAGAATACCTCTTCACATTTGAAGTTGGACGAGTTCTTCGTATCAAAGCTCGCGTTGTAGAAGTTGCAAGGACTTCGTAAGAAAACTTGCGGTTTTTCCTATAGTGGATTCAACTGGTAGCAAGAGTTCTACCGACTGGATTAGTCCTCAACAGAGGGATACCAGTATACATTGCTGTCTTTGCATTTGCTTTCTGAACTCTGCCTTTACATTATTTCAACTGTGATTATATACTGTGATTGTGTTGCTAACATTTTTTAATTAGTATTATTCCGCTGCCAACTCTATTCACCCCCCCTCTAGAGTATTACGCTTTACTATATCGTTCCTACAATTGGTATCAGAGCGGGTGTTACAGGTAAAGCGAGGTAACAGTGCTATTATTTATTCATTATTTATTAGATCACAGCACATCACATGGCTACTATGAAATTCACAAGTGAAGGTCAGGCCACAAACAGACCCCCACTATTTGATGGTACTAACTACACTTATTGGAAAACACGGATGAGTTTCTTCTTGAAATCTCTTGATTTTGACTTATGGGCTATTGTTCTTGATGGCTATCAGAAGCCACCTCGTATAAATATCGAGGGAGTTTTGGTTGAAAAACCCCAAAGCAGTTATACAGAGGAAGAAAAGAAAAAGGCCAATCTTGACGCACGTGCCATTAATGCTCTTTTTTGTGCCTTAGACAAAACAGAATTTAACAGGGTATCTACATGCACAACGGCAAATGGTGTGTGGAAGCTTCTCGAAGTTACACATGAAGGCACGACTCAAGTCAAGGAGTCAAAAGTCAGCAGACTTACTCAAGAGTACGAGGCATTCAAAATAAAGCCAAATGAAACAGTCACACAAATGTTCGAGAGGTTCTTGGATATTGTAAACCCTTTGTCCTCCTTAGGCAAAGATTACAGTAACCACGAAAAGATTCGCAAACTCCTGCGAGCTCTCACCAAGAACTGGATTCCAAAGGCTACAGCTATCATTGAAGGAAACGACCTCACCACAATGTCACTTGAAGTACTCATGGGTAAACTACTCACTCATGAACTGGAGCTACAAGATTTTAAAGAGCCTGCTCCAAAGGAGAAGACTATCGCCCTCAAGGCTCAGCACAGAAAAGCTGCTGAAAATAACTCAGACAGCAGTGGATCTGACACTGAAGATCAAGCTCTCCTAGCAAGGAAGTTCAAAAGATTCATGAGACATGAGAAGAGAGTCAAAGAGAACAACAGCAACAACTGGTATCAAGAAGATGCTGTCTGCTATGGCTGTAAGAAGAAGGGACATATGAAGAAGGACTGTCCCATCAACTCATCATCGAGCAAGAAGAACAACATGTATGAAAAAGGCAACCTAAAAAGATCAACGTCTCGGAAATATGCCAACACCAGCATATGGCATGAGAGTGAAGCTAGCGACTCAGAAGATGAACATTCAGAGGATGCTGCAAACATCTGCTTCATGGCAATCGATCAGGTACTACTGAACCTGTAGAAACATATGATGACTTCACCTTTGAGCAATTATGAGATGCCTTCAGTGACCTGATGCTTGACTACAGGAAACTGCGTAGTAAATATCAGACCGCTAAGAAGGTACTCAAAGAGTACAAAGGAGAAATAGGAAGACTTACCGACCTACTAGCTGAGGTTAGAGCTAATGTTAGTGAGTCTGGTGAGCTTTCCTCTATAAAGCTCTTATTACACGAGACTAAACAGTCATCCGAAGAGAAAGACAAGATTATAGACCAATTGAGAGAAGATCTTTCTAGAGAAAAGAAAAGTCTTCAATCTGCACAAATCAGAATGGAATCACTCACTTCTGATTATACTAAGTTATATGACACTTCCAAAAGGTTGGAAATTAGGTTAGGAAAATAGCCTGAGCTTGCTGCTTTCTATCCTAACACGTGTCACTTATCGAGAATTCAGAACATTCCCAAGCCAAACACTGTCAGACCAAACCATATAAAACCTTTACCCCAAAAGGTTAAGCCCAAACATGATCATAGGTATGCATTCTTCTATACTAGAAAACCCAAACCTACCAACCATGCACACCACTCAGCTTTAAACACTCGACATGCACAATGTCATTATTGTGGCCTCATTGGTCATATATCATCTGCATGTAGAATGAGAAAGCTTGTAGATTTAAATGTTTATGCTTGGATACCTAAAGCTAACAATTCAGGACCCTACAAGAAATGGGTACCAAAGGTTTCATCTGCAAACTATTTTGTAGGTGGAACACCCTTCACATGCTAGAAGCAAATGGATCATCGACAGCGGTTGCTCACGGCATATGACCGGTGACGCTACCCTATTTGCAACATTATCGAAGAAAAAGAAGGAATGTTATGTTTCCTTCGGTAATAATTTGAAAGGGTATATTATTGGTATCGGTGATGTTGATAAGTCTCCCTATCCCGTGATTAAAGATGTCTGTCTGGTTACCGAGTTAAAACATAATCTGCTCAGCATAAGTCATCTAGCTGATCATGGTTATGGTATCAACTTTGGCAAAGACAAATTTACTATAGTTGATAGCTCAACTGGTAGTACTATCTTTGAAGGAATCAGGGAAGACAATATATATGTTTTCTATCTGCTGGAAGAAGCTAACATTTCAGGTAGATGCTTAATGGCCAAAAGTGGTGAGAGTCATCTATGGCACATGAGACTCGGTCATGCAAACATGGATACAATTTCAAGATTATCCACAAAGAAGTTAGTACGCGGTTTACCAGACATAACATTCAAGAAGGATTCGGTATGCAGCCAATGTGAAAAGAATAAGGCTACCAGATCCACATTCAAGTCTGTAAACGCAGTATGTACTACTAGACCTCTACAATTGCTACATATGGATTTATTCGGTCCTAGCAGAGTTGCTAGCCTCGGAGGTAAATTATATGCATTTGTAATTGTAGATGATTTCTCTAGATACACGTGGGTATATTTCTTGACACGCAAAAATGATGCATTATCAGAATTTGTCGCCTTTTGCAAGAAAGTACAGAATGAAAAAGGTTACATGATCACTCGCATTAGAAGCGATCATGGTGGCGAATTCGAGAATGCTGATTTTGAGCAATTTTGTGACACACACGATTTTATTCATGAGTTCTCCTGCCCTAGAACTCCACAACAAAATGGAGTTGTGGAACGTAAGAACAGAACTCTAACCGAAATGGCCAGAGTGATGTTAAATCAATTTAGCCTACCCAAATACTTCTGGGCTGAAGCTGTCAATACAGCTTGCTTTGTGCTCAATAGAGTTCTAATTCGACCCAAATCAAAGAAGACTCCATTTGAGTTATGGTTTGATAGAATTCCTTCAGTTTCATACTTTAAGATTTTTGGCTGTAAGTGCTTTATTCTTAATACTAAAGACAACTTGGGAAAGTTTGACGAAAAGGCCGATGAAGGTATATTTCTAGGTTATGCGGCCAAGAGCAAAGGGTACAGAGTCTTCAACAAACATACCATGATCATCGAAGAATCAATCAACGTCACTTTTGATAAAATGAACCAAATGACTCACGATGATAGTGATGAAGATCTGCCTACATCAAGTTCAACATCAGCTGAACCTGAACCAAGCTCTGCACTAGCTGAACCCCCTAGAGGAGATCCAGGAACCAGCTACCTACAGAGTCTACCGAAGAGGTTAAAATTCACAGCTGATCATCCACAAGATTTGGTAATTGGTGACATTACCAAAGGAGTAAGTACTCGATCATCCAGTAGAGATATTGTTTCTAGTGTTGCATTTATTTCACAGCTAGAACCTAAATCTATTGATGAAGCATGTAGTGATAGTTTATGGATAGATGCCATGCAAGAGGAATTGAACCAATTCGAACGAAATCAAGTTTGGGAACTTGTTCCCAAGCCTATTGATCATCCGGTCATTGGCACCCGTTGGGTATTCCAAAACAAACTAAATGAGGATGGTTTAGTAACTCGTAACAAGGCTCGACTCGTAGCTCAAGGATACAATCAAGAAGAGGATATCGACTACGATGAGACTTATGCCCCAGTTGCGAGATTAGAATCCATTCAAATGTTATGTGCATTTGCATGTTTTCATGATTTCAAACTTTTTCAAATGGATGTAAAAAGTGCTTTTCTAAATGGCTTTATAAAAGAAGAAGTTTTTGTAGCACAACCTCCAGGTTTCACGGATTTCAAAAATCCTGACCATGTTTTCAAGTTGAAGAAAGCCTTATATGGTTTGAAACAAGCCCCTCGTGCTTGGTATGACCGTCTAAGCTCTTTTCTACTTGACAACGGTTTTTCAAAAGGAAAGGTTGACACTACACTATTTATTAAATCTTTTAATGGCAAGCTGCTTTTAATTCAAATCTATGTTGATGATATCATATTTGGATCCACTGATGAATCTCTTTGTCAAAAATTTTCTAAGTGTATGCAGAATAAGTTTGAGATGAGCATGATGGGAGAGCTGAAGTTCTTTCTCGGATTGCAAATCAAACAAACCGACAATGGGACGTTCATTAATCAAGCCAAGTACACAAAAGATTTGCTAAAGAAGTTCGATCTGGACAATGTCAAACCTATTGGCACTCCGATGGCAACTTCAACAAAGCTTGATTCTGACGAACAAGACAAGCCAGTCGACACACGTAAGTATCGAGGTATGATTGGTAGTTTACTTTACTTAACTGCTAGTCGTCCTGATATAACGTTTAGTGTTTGCCTGTGTGCACGTTTTCAAGCTAACCCAAAGGAATCACATCTGACCGAAGTTAAGCGTATCTTCCGATACCTTAAGGGCACTTCTTCTGTCGGCTTGTGGTATCCCAAAACTAAATTCTTTGACCTTATTGGTTATTCGGATGCAGATTTTGCTGGATGCAAGGTTGATAGAAAAAGTACTAGCGGTACATGTCATTTCTTAGGCAAGGCTCTAGTCTCTTGGTTTAGTAAAAAGCAAAATTCTGTAGCCTTATCAACAACAGAGGCTGAGTATATCGCCGCAGGACGTTGTTGCGCTCAGATTTTGTGGATGAAACAAACCCTAGAAGACTTTGATTTATTTTTCACACATATTCCCATTTTCTGTGATAACACGAGCACCATTAATTTGACTAAGAATCCTGTATGTCATTCTCGTACTAAACATATCGAGATTAGACATCATTTTCTTAGAGATCATCATCAAAATAGAGATATAAACCTTGTGTACATAGATACTGAAAATTAATTAGCTGACATCTTCACTAAACCTCTAGCGGAAGATCGTTTCAATTATTTACGTCGAGAATTAGGAATTTTGGACGTCAATAATATTAATTGATTTTATTTTATGATTATATATCATTATGCAAAAACTGTGTTAGAGACAAGCTAATAAAGAGTCTGTCTGTCACCACAACTACGGTTGAAGCGAAGCGGTACTTAAGAGTTCCCCGGTGAACCTCCGTCAGCTGGGATAGTACTCCTACAGCTAATCTGAGACAGTCACTGTATAATAACATTTAATTCATAAAATATTATTAATTATGTTATTTGAAGACTAAAATAACTAATCTTTGAATTAAATATTTGCAACGAGTCAATAAAAAAGAAGTAGCAAAAATCAACCTGAAAGAACCCTAGGCGAATTCGGCCAGAGCTCTGACCGAATTCGGCCCGAGTTCGGTTGAGGGTGTATGTGTATATATACAGAACCCGAGAGCTTCTTCTCTTCCATTGCTTCCAAACTTTCAAACAGCAGCTCCAGCCGCCCGAAACTCCTCCAAACCCTAGGTATTCACCAACCCATTGCTCCCTATCTACTTGGTGAAATCCTTCCAAATTTTGGAATCGTGCGGAGATCGTTCTTCTCTACAACATATCCAATTTTCGTGAGGTATAACTCCCTCTCTCTCCACCTTTCAAATTAGTGCTTTTTATTTCAATGGAACCTAGATTTAATCCGTCTAAGAGGAAGAAGACCACTCCTAGTGAGGAAGGGTCCTCTTCGAATCCTCACACGGATTCTTTATTTTCGCCGGTCCAAAAGAGCGACGGCGCTTTCGATGGGTTCTTCTTTCAAACCCTCGATCAAGCTTTATTATGGTACGGTGACTTTTCCACCCGATCCATATGTAGCGGCGCTCCGGTTAAATGGACGGTATTCCCTGATCATCGTCACTTATTTGAGGTATTAGGGTTACACTTACTTGTTAAACTGTGCTTCCCAATTGCTACTAATGCCATTAGATTGTTCTATTGCAATCTCGTAGTTAACACTTTTGACGTGAGCACACGTGTTGGAGGCATAAACATTGAGTTCAATGATGTCCTCCTAGCGGAGATTCTTGGTATTCCCAATGAAGGTGAACCGCTAGTTGATATCACGGAATTCGATTTCCCCGAAGGCACAACACTCACGAGTTTTAAAACGGAACTCTGTGCACCTGACAGAGTACGTTCTGGAAAGTTCAAGGCTAACAACCTGAACTTGTTTAACTACGAATTGCATCGCATCATCTACTCTACTCTTCTTCCAAAATCCACTTCCAAGGATAATGTGACTTCGCTTGAGCTGTCCGCCATGTACCATCTTATCAAGGGGATTCCTTTTTCCGTCCCTAAGACTATTATTCAGATGATGGGACGTTGTCGTGCTAGAGATCGAAATCTCTCTTACGCGATGATTCTCCCTCGTATCTTTCAACGATTCGAGATCGATCTATCGACTTGTACTCAGGACTCTGAGCCCAAGTTACTCCAGCTTTCTCGTCGCAGCCGGACTGCTTCAGCTCCACCTTCTGCTCCTCCTACTGTACCATCTTCACCACATCAGCCGTATGCCATGACTTTTGAGGGCATACATCAGCATTTATCATCTTTGCACGTCTCGATGACGGACATGGCTCGCGAGCGTGAGTTCCGCGATGTCACCCGTTATCAGGCGATGGCAAACTCCTTGGCTGATCTTCGATTCGCTCAGACTGGTTATTCAGCCGGTTCCATCCCTCGAGATCCAGCTTTTTCGGGTTACCGCTGTGAGGATGAGGCTGTTCATGCCTACTTCCAGCCAGGTAACGCCTATGACTGGTATCGTGCACCTCGAGATTACGTTGGTAAGTTCTATGCTGGCGCCCCTACTCATCCTACTGGCGCTGGTACTTCTGGTGCTGGTACTTCCGGTCATGCTGGCCACGCTGCTGATGATATTGATGAGGATAGTGATGATGAGATCTGATTTGATTATTAGTGATATTCTATTATATACTTGGAAATGCTCCGACATTCCAAGTTTTTATTATTTACTTTTTATCAGTACTTTGTAGTTTGCTATCAGTACTTTTTATCTTCATGGACATGTTTATGATGTTTCATTTATGACATCTCAGTTTATTTCAGCATTTTGTTTAAGCACTATCTCTTTATACTGCTTCTCCATTTTAAACTGCCTGTGAAATAGCATGCCTGAGATTTTTTTTTATGTTTTTGAAGCAATACATGCCTGTGATGATAATTTGTAGAAATATTACATGCCTGTGATGCTATATCTCTAATTCTTATACTATATTTCTTTTATTTGTTTTTTCGCTATTTGTTACTTATGCATTGATTGCGGGGGAGTCTTCTGCATTTACTGCGGGGGAGCCTTCTCTTGTGCAATTATTTTGCTAAGTGACAAAGGGGGAGAAAATTAAAGATCTAACATTTTTTTTGAGTTAAATACAGGACATGAACAATTTCACGTTTTGATTCTTTTTGAACAAGCTTAATGTTATATCATTCATAGTTTGTCAATTATCAAAATGGGGGAGATTGTTGGCCCATTGGTCATATGGTCAACCTGATTTTAATAATTGATCAAAACTCTGTCTGGATATACGAAGCTTGTTGGGACATCTCAGCTTCTTGGACATAAGCAAGATTGGATATTCACTTCGTTCAAGACTGAAGATCTGTTTGCCTACTTGAGTCTGTACTTCCTATGCAATGTAATTTTTTACTTTATTTGAGTCTAGGAATACGTTGTACACCGAGTCGTACTGGCAAATAGGCTATCCCCAAAATAGTTCAAAATGTTTTTAAAATGACCTATCAAAATGTTTACAAAAAGGTTTTCAAAAAGGTTTTCAAAAATCACCAAAAATCTATTTTAAAACCCTAACCTAACCCTGACAGAACTCGGCCAGAGTTCGGCCAGAGTTCGGCCAGAGTTCGGTTGGTGGCCGTTTGATTTTTGAATTCTCTGGAACTTGGTCCTCCTGCAGTTGCGGATTTGACCGAGATTTGCTCATCGAGTTCTGCCCGAATTCTGACAGAGTTCTCCCTTTGGAATTCCTATAAATAGAGATGAATTTCGATCATTTTAATTCACTCATTCACTTTCAATCTTCTCTCTATCTAAAAAGCTTTCTGCCTTCCAAAGAGTTTTCTAGAGCTTTCATTTTCAGATCCCAAGCCAGTTACAATCCTCTAGTCGATTTGCCAGTGCGGTACGGTATAGAAGTTTCTGAGAGATTGTAATCAGAAGGCTTGATTGAAGAATACCTCTTCACATTTGAAGTTGGACGAGTTCTTCGTATCAAAGCTCGCGTTGTAGAAGTTGCAAGGACTTCGTAAGAAAACTTGCGGTTTTTCCTATAGTGGATTCAACTGGTAGCAAGAGTTCTACCGACTGGATTAGTCCTCAACAGAGGGATACCAGTATACATCGCTGTCTTTGCGTTTGCTTTCTGAACTCTGCCTTTACATTATTTCAACTGTGATTATATACTGTGATTGTGTTGCTAACATTTTTTAATTAGCATTATTCCGCTGCCAACTCTATTCACCCCCCTCTAGAGTATTACGCTTTACTATATCGTTCCTACACTACGATCTTGTAGGTTCTGATCCCTAAGACTTTAGCAGTTACCTACTTGTTGCTGCCCACGCCGAAGAACCATCTGAGGCAAGTTTCATATCTATTCTATGTCTGTGTTTTTACTTTAATAATTAAATGTATGCATCAGTTGATTTCATATAGTACAGTGACACTGATTCACCGTGGATCCCTCTCGGACTCCACATCGATTGACGGATTGCTAGATTGCTATATTGACTTATTGACTCATTAACTTGGGGATTGCTTGGGAGAGTAGTATAACGCCTGTGACCAAAGCCAAAATTCTCGCTTGTCTCTCTTGCGCTAACCTCTACCACACAGGGGGTTGAGCCGTACCGTTTGCTATTCGTTTCGGCCAAAACGTTAGTATACATATTGCCTCTATCCCAGTCGATCACAGGCCATGTTATATACTCAAAACACTAGCATAGTATTGCATCATATTTGACATTGAGACCATATTGCTTGTTGTCCTTTACTACTATTTACAAAAACATATAAAGTTTCTTAAACTGTCTCACATTTTCATTTATTGTTAATTTATAAATGCTAGATGTGGAAGAAATATGTTTCTTGTTCACTCCTGACTGGAGACCCAATATTTTTAGGTGATTACGATGAGGAGAAGCTAGCTTTATGTTCATTCTATGGGCCTGACTTGGATCCTGCAGATTTAGCTGAACCAGAACCAGGAACCCCAGAACCATAGATGTTGGCATAGTTTCTTTCCTTTCTTTATTTTATCAGAACAATTGTAATAAATGAATTGTGTTCTTGTCTTATTTCCATTTCAGACCAGTTTCAGTTTAAATAAAAATATTTTATTTTCGTTAGATATTTTGTATGTTGTGTTTCATTGCTTGATACAGCTTACTGCTGCCGTCTCACAACGGTACAAGCTGGGCATGATCCGACTAGACCCATTATATTAGGATCGGGTCATGCCACCCAGTAAACTGCTAATGTAGAGGGGACTAATGAAATGCAGGTAAGTGTAGTAGAGTGCAAATGCAGAACATGAAAAGAGTGATGCAGTTGGCTAATTAGGATACAGGATAATGCGTCATGAAGCAGTAAAATATTGCTGCAGAGCAATGTGAAGATGTTCAGTGGCTAATGGAGTGCAAAATATGAATGTTTTGATACATGAAGGTACATACCTTATAGCAAGGTATCAGATGAATGGCATTTATGAGTGAAGGATATGAAAGTGCGAAAGGTATGCAACAAAGTGCAGTAAACATGCTGTAAAATGAATGTACAGTGGCTAATTGATGATGCAGGGCATGAATGCAGACATCTAGTATGCATGATACTAACCCAACCTATCTACAGGATATGACTAAGTGTAGGACATGCTCAAATGTTTGTAGACATGCAATAGTGCATTATATATATTTAGTGGTCTATTCAAGATGCAGGACAATAATGTTATGAATGAAGTGGCAGTGGATTCATCAGAGTGCAGGACAATGAATAATTGATGCAGAGCAATGTGAAGATACGGTGTATTATGCAGGAGATAGGCAATATAGTGGATATGTGAAGTGTGGCAGCGAGCTATAGGATGAATGTATTGAATGAGGGTGGAAAGGACATGTTATGCAGGTAATGTAGTTTGCAGGACATCTAATTTGTGCAGTGATATGTGAATGAATGAAATGCAACATAGGTTTCAGTGTATCCTAATATGCAGTATGCCATATGAAGTGCAGGACATGTGTAGTGATGGAAAAGGAAGATTTCAGTATATCCTAATATGCAGTATGCCATATAAAGTACAGGACATGTGCTAAGGTGCAAGATATTTGTGATATACAAAGTGAATAAACCCCGACTGAGCAGTGCAGTGCACTGTATGATGTTGGCTCTACTGAATAGTTAGGATCTGAGTAAGGTGAGCAGTAAAAGAGGTTAGGCCATGTCAATCTGGGTGATAGGATACGAAACAACCCACTACAAGTCCACACAATAACTGCACAGACAGAGGGGTCACACACAGTGAACAAACCCCCTGGCCCGAGCCTCCCTACAACACATTTGACCCATCAAACCATCTCAAAATCACAAGACAGTTGTAAGTCCATGAGCCCAATTTTTTATTATTATTTATTATCTTATTTCTATCAATGGCACATTTTTTCAATTATCACACGGGATAAATAAGATAAGAAAGATAATAGGTTTTTGCAAAAGCCGAATACACTAAGGACCTAAACATAAATGTTTCATTTAAATCAAACTGGCTGATCCTCTTGAGATAACTGTCTGATTTTAAAACAGACTCGATAAGGATGCTCCCTCCAAATATTCTAATTGATCAAAGATCAATCCAATTCTTTTCAAACCAATTTTTTCCTCTATCTATTCTCTCCTTTGGTTTAATCCAAACAATACATATATATGAGAGAATGGCAGCCGACCTTCTCCCTCTCGAACCCTAATATCTATTATTTTTTCATCACAAAAGAAGAGCATGGGTGGTTGAGGAATCAATCAAGCGCGGCAACCATCTCGATGGGTACACAAATCTGCCATTAATATACAGATTCTGTAATGTACACCAAGTGTTCGGGTAAATACGTAAAATGAATTTATGGGAGGGACAACATCTATTTCTATGGTCCATTGATGAATTAGATATGTACACATCATTTAGTATAGAGGGAACTTGTCTTAACTGTCTCTGGGTCCTGTGATTAGTACAGGCAGCCGTGTCAAGCCACAGGAAGTAGGAGAAAGAGCACCAACAACCCTATTTCCTGTGTACCTACGGCAGAACAGAGGATAAGGGAGTAAGGTTCATGTGTCTAGATATTAGTTCACCAGAGTAAGAAGCCAAGACTCGTGATGTAAGGGGTTTAGAAGTTTGATGCAGGACTGCATAAATACACGAAGTACTGGGGGTATCCCTGGCCTAAGAACAGTACGCATGACCAACTTGAGTAATCCTGTACCATTGCCTTAGAAGTAGTGTCAGGCCTTAGAGGTAGGCATGACAACTTGTGAGTCCCATCTTAACATAGGAGCAGTTTTGAGTAGGTACCCAGTACACGTTTTTACCTACAGGAAGTAGAGTAGGGATATGGGGCATGACACATATGAGGGAGTATGGGGTTGGACATTAGAAATGAAGGCCCTGATTCATACACACATGATGAAGACCAGAAACTGTACCTAGTAACAGTTAGTGCATAGTAAAGTAGTATTAGACGTATCAGAGTTAGGACGAAGGGACCTGGGGCTTGTCTTAAAATTCAGCATTAAATACCTAGGAACAACAAGTACTAACAAGGAAAATAGGACCGAATGGGGACCTGTAGCATGGGCGGTACACCTCTGGACACCTGACAGTAGTAAAAGGCATGCCACTTAGTGGTATGCAATAAGAGTACCAGAATTGGAACAAAACATGGCTATATTAGATAGGTTCTAGTATAGCCGGCATCACTAGTTCTGTGTGAGGGTATAGGAAATAAGGAGTATCAGTGGTACATTCGAGTATTAGAGGAATGAGGGTTAGTATCGGGGTTCCTATTAGGTATCGGTTGCACAGGGTGCACTAGTGCCTACGATGTATTAGGGGACACCAGTCTTAGAAGAACAGATAGGATAGCCTATTAGGCCAATAGGTTTGCATGTGTGCAAGCTAAGGTATTGGTCAACAGATAACAATGAACCTTAGCTAATATAGGCCATACTCTCAAGTCTATACCCTGTACATAGGCAAGTTAGACTTACACCTACAGACGTATTTGGGAAATGTAGTAGGGGAGTAAAGTCTTGTAGACAATACCCATAAGACCCAAGTGAGGGAAATGACCCAAGTATGCTAGGATTAACTAAGCCCTCATCTGATGGATAAATAGGCAAGCCGGTTTACCTACAGCCATATTTGTGAAACCACCAAGTTTAGCATATATAAGAGATGGATACCATCTTTTGATTACCCAGGTAACTACATCAATGGGGGGAAACATGACCCATAGGCTAAGCCCTAATAATGTAGCATTTGATACATTGATATACATGTGTTAAGGGACACATGAAGTATCAGCTGACACCATTGGAATATTAGTAACAAGGGAGCTAGAATACACATACACAAGAGGTCAGTCTATATGCATGTATATAGTTATAAGTCTCCAATAACAGACATCAGGATCAACATTAGAATGAACAACAAATTCTCGTGTACCCATATACTAGAGTACACACAGGGGGATACAAATATTCATGTAAGGGTGGTTAGGTACATAGGCAGATGATGGCTAGGGGGTACTGCAGCCAATAGAAATGTGGGAGGTAGAGACTACATCTAGTTGTCCTAGACACATGGCCATGTACCAAATATGGCCTGCCCAGGTACCTATTTGCTGCAGGATGGGTATATCCATTAGACAAATAGGAATGCCTTTACTCAGGAAAGATATATGGCATGGGTAATTACCTACAGGTAATATCTATATCAGTCTAAACATGGGATACCAAGTTTTTAGATTAAAATCAGTTCCCGTGTGATGTGCCTTACTTAACATCAGGTCACTAGAGTCAATATGTGTTTCGAGTGCATAGCACTTAGTATACCAGGAGGACTAGCCCTGTTATAGTATCAATGAAAGGAAGTATAGAGAATTAATTAGTATCTGAACTAAAGAGGAGTGAACCACATATATCACTTCACTAGCAATGAACCCCATGACCCATTAGTGCAAGCATGACATCTGATTCAATAGACAACTGGAAATACTAGAGTATCCCTTTACCTATTGTGCAATTGTTCCATCTATCACATTCTGTCCTATTTTAGTAGAGTAATACTAAACCTTTGTGGCCAAGTATATTGACATCAGAGTTCCTAACCCAAGTTGCCTAACAGGTAAATCCATGTATCTATTATAGGGATATGACTCCAGAGCTTACTCACTCATCCTCTGATGTCATACTTTTGTGTGCATTTTCTCCACTCTCCTCTACCTGATTCCCATTAGGGAACTAAGTTTCTGATACCAAGTTCAGTCAGACCCTCTGAAACACTAAGTAGCAGCAGCATACTCTGTACAAGTTAGTAATGGCAGGAAAGGGAAATCCCAGGTGGATAGGTGTACCACTTAAGTAGATGCATATGCAAGTGTACAGTAAGAATGTTATGCCATATTATATAGCAACTGTGCTAGAAACCTATTTTGAGCAAGTTTGGAGGCTATGTTCCAGGTATGGTCCAGTGGACTAAAGAAACACCCTAGAGTAACAGGGGGTGATGTCCATAATGGTGTGGATGCAGGTCTATGGGGATAGAGAGGGTACTAGCATATCAAGGACACCTAGATGACAGTGGGATATAGTCTACAAATAGAGATTAGGTATGCAGCAGTGGAGAGTAGTAATGGTCAGCTAGGATGAAGAGGAAATAACAGGTAGCCAAGTGCCTATAGATAACACCAAGGACTGGGTATTAGTAAGGGAAGGAAATTACAAAAGTATGGTAGTGAACCCAACTTTAACCTATAGACAGTAAACCAAGGAGGGGGTAGTCAATAGACCAAGAAGCCTAATATTTAAGTAGATTGTATTTATTAAATCAAATTACATATTGACATTGTAATTCACAAATAGGTTACTTGGACCTCGAATTGGACTCTGATCAATACCAGCAGCTCAGGACACCAGGCAAGTATACCTTGCCTCCCTTTACAGCTTTATTTATGTGCTTATTCTTTTCATTATTCAGTTCTCCTGTTTGAGAGTTGATATGTGTTTCTCGTATCATGTATACTAGTTCGCTAGCTTCATTGGTATATAGTCATTATTCATAATTGACCTTGTAGTTTATATTGGACCTATTTCTCATGTGTGCTTGATTGAGTCGTATCATAGAATGAATGCTCTATAGTTGAACTGTTATTTTCTATTTGTCGTTTTCTCAACCTACGAGTCCATACTAGGGGCGAGGGTTGACTGTTTGCACCTGCGAGTCCACATAGGGGGTAAGGGTGATTGCCTTGAACTAACCTGTGAGTCCCTACTAGGAGCGAGGGTTAGTGATTAGTTTCAAACCTGCGAGTCTACTCTGGGGGCGAAGGTTTGGTATCCGATTGATCTTTTGACATGTGCTTACTTGTTTTCTTCCAACAGTTCATTTATGCGTAGTTGTTCGTATATTCATATATCGTGATTGCTTAGTCTTTTTCTGTTTATATCCTGAATTTTCTTCATGCATGATAAACTGTTAGGAAGGCTTGTATATTATGTATCTTGCTAGTCCTCTCAGGACCTGATGATCTCTTCGGGTTTAGCTGAGTTTGAGCCAGGTGCATACGAGCAGGTTTGAGCCAACTTTAGACCATGGTACTTGTAATGCCCTAGTCCTAAAATACATAGGACCAAATATGTGAACATGTCAGCTGCACATATACGAAGAATTCTCTAATATATGGAACCCTCGTATATACATAAGCTGTATAATAAATCATCACAGGCCATAATAATATAATCTAATCTCATCATAGCTCAACACAAAAGATAATAAAGTCCAGATAAGAAATGAGTGTATCAAAAGATAGCCGGGTGAACATACTCACTCCAAACAGCTATAAAAATAGTCTCATAAGATCGAAGTCCAACCTCCGCAAGATATAAAGAAAGGAGATGTAAAAATATCTACTAATGTCTCAAATAAGGAATAGACTAGAAATCAGTAGGAACTGCCTCGTCATCAATGTATGAAGGATCCAAAGCCGTTCCGTACTCCTGCAAAAAGTCATCTAATCCTAGAGAGATAACCAGGTCCTCAGAAGGATGTAACAAGATATAAGAAAACACCATGCCATGTAAACTGCGATATATAACATAAAAGAAAATAGGATGCATGTAATAGGGTTTCCGACCAGTCTACGGTGTATATGTAATTGAGATACAATCCTTCGACGCATGAGCCATGGCTGTAAATAGGATCTGGTATAGTCCCCACTTGAGCACCAGTGACCTAAGCGCATGACGTTCAAAAATGACAGTGGCCAACCTGAGCAGATGATCATACCCGTATCTCCAGCGGAGCTTCCGATTTACAGGGGAAGTGTAATCGAAGCCCATACATCAGGTATTGTTCTCTCCATCCAATGCCTAGTATCATTATCTCCATGACTGATATGAACCTCTAGTAACTGCCAAGTCTTCTAGCATGCAATTCTATTGGCAGTTACTCCTATCCGTCGTACGCTCCATACGTATCGATGGCCAGCCGACTACGTAGGTATCTGTCCTACATGTGACTCACATCACGTGGTAAATCAAGTGTCAAGACCGTAAGAGATATACCAATACCTCATCAACAATGGGGGTCACTAGACTAAGTCAATGCAAGAAAAATAAATAAAAGCCCGAAAGCGACCGATACAGTCGCCTGCACCCAGTGTGACTTGAATGCATAATTTTATAATAACAATAAATAGAAAATGCTAAAATAACAACTAAAAATAAGAATATATAATTCATAAAGTAAGGTGGCAAGGTATCTTGCCTGGTGGTGCGAAGGTGGCAAGTCCAAGATTCCCAATGTCAGCAAAAGAAATGTCACAATCTCCAAACAACTTCGGATGCTGAAATAAACATCAAGTACGTACTCGGAATAAGTGATATACCTAGGGAACGCCCATCCAAAAGTCCAATTCTGGAACAGGGGCAAAATCATAATTTCGGATCAAAAACGATATCCGCCGTTAGACCCGTTTTGTACCGAAATACGTGCCAATGTCTATGGTCTCTAAAGTCATCAAACTATATGTCTACGGATCCAGTTTTAGGAGACGACCCCAACGGTATGTCCAATTTTGGATTCCGATGAAACGTGCACAATTTTGCCTGTTAGATCGGGTCACGGGCCCGCTAAATTGGCGTTCCGATCAACCTTCTTAGAATCCGACCAAACTTGGCGTACAGGACCAAAATTGTGATTCGGTCCTGCTGGCACAAGTTTCATCTCGATACGACGAACGTATACGAAGTTGTGGCCAAGTTTGTAAAAGGTCGATATGGGGGTATCTCAGCGGATACGTACTGATTTTCTCGCACACGCGCAACGAAATCGAGTTCCGTCAGTTTTCACACGTCAGCAACATCCATACGCGCCTTTTGATGCATATAGTTTGTGACCACGTCGACCGATTTGTCGGGACGCACGCTGTATCAAATTTTTTTAAAAATATTTTAGGTTTTTCGAACGCTATTTTTCTTAAATTTTGAAGTCAAAACACTTTACACATAATGAATGAGAATTTAAAGTAAAAAAAAGTTTTGAAGTGTTATATGTGGTCCACAATTCTTGTCCAGAAAGTCTCCAGAAATTCTTATAGAATTGATCAGTATTTGACTTCAAACATGGGGGTTTGGCCTATTTTTGCCATGATTAAAAATAGCTTTATTGATGAACTTCGTCTCGATTTGCTGGATAGCTGCTATGATGATACTAAATTCTAATTACTGGGACATAAACCTAGGTAGTTTAACTATGTGTATGCTTTCGTACATAGCAATTTGATATGGAATCGAAAGAGAAATCGGGACTTAAATATTACCTTATTTTCGGGTAAACAGAGTTGTGCTCTGTCTTCTCGCCGAAAGGAGGCTGGTGCGGCAGCGGTCCGTCTAACTCCTATATTGATTCCATATCAGTAGTTCAAATCCAAATTTGGATTGGATTGATAGGCTTCCTAGGATTTGGCTTCATCTAGAGGTGAGTTGTATTTGCAAAGATTTAAAATATTTGGAAATTCAGATCGAGGATTCCCTGGAGGCTTCGTTTGCGTATACAGGAGGGGGTCGGGCTGTTATTGATACTGTTCACTTAACTTTATATATATATTTTTTAATATATATATATATATATATGTGTATATATATATATATATATATATATATATATATATATATATATATATATATATATATATATATATATATATATATATATATACACACTATCTTATTAAATGCATAAAGCATAAAGTATCAAAATGTCACATATTTTTCTAAAAAACATATAAAATATCTATAAGTCCTAATTAAAGTGTGGACTACTTATGATTTGTAAAAGCGTAACCATCTATATATGTATACATACATTAGCAAAAACAACTAATGAATTAATTTGAAAATAGATATTACAAAAATACTAAAATAAATAAGATAAAATATGGGGGTTTATATCCTACCCAACTTAAAGAAATTTCATCCTCAAAATTAAAATAACGCCAAGGGTGGCATGCAATGTAATACAGAATTAAAGGGAACTAACTGAAAGTCGTACCTTGGTTTTCGAACAAATGCTGGTAGCGATTCCGAATGTTGTCCTCGCGCTCCCAAGTAGACTCTCCTGACGAGTGATGCTTCCATGCCACGCGAACCAATGGTATAGACTGATTCTGTAACACCTTCACTCGACGATCAAGGATGCCTACTGGTTGCTCTTGCTACGACAAGCTCAGCCCAACAGTGATCTCAGAGTGATCAAGCACATGACTACTGTCTGCCACATATTGCCTCAGCTGCGACACATGAAATACATCATGTACTCCCTCAAGCGACGATGCAATGCCAATCTATAGGTAACCTCTGCAACACATTCCAAGACATCAAAAGGGTCGATGTATCTTGGACTCAACTTGCCACATCATTCGAATCGAATCGTGCCTCTCGTGGGGGATATCTTCAAAAAAATATGGTCGCCTTCCTTGAACTCCAAAGGTCGACGACGATTGCCCATCCACTGCTTCTGTCGATCCTGCGCTGCTCGTAGCTGGTCTTATATCTTCTTAACCTTCTCCACAGTGCCTAAAACTAACTCGGGACCCAATATCTGTCGCTCTCCGATGTCGCTCCAGCAGACAGGAGATCGACACTTCCTACCATATAATACTTCAAACGGAGCCATCTGAATGCTCGCTTGATAGCTATTATTGTAGAAAAACTCTACAAGATGAAGGTGGTCTTCCCATGACCCGCCAAAGTCAAGCATGCACGCCCTCAATATGTCCTCTAGCGTTTGAATAGTATGCTCCGACTGGCCGTCTGTCTGTAGATGGTATGCCATGCTAAACTTCAAATGCGTACCCAAACTGTCCTGCATACTCCTCCAAAAGTGTGAGGTGAACCTCGAGTCACGATCATGGATGAAAAAAAGTTGATAAAATCTTGTCTGCAAGTTGGCTAACCTGCTGTGACGAATTCAGCACTAATTCGGTTGACTTTGGGTGCCTTACGTGCATCGTATCGATCAAATTAGGGGCTGAGGCTCCTTGAGAAGGTGCTGGAGTGTTAGGGGGTGTCCTAGGGTCGATATGAAGGTGGTAGAGGGTTGAAAGAGGTCGGCGTGATGAGTTTCTGTGGGATGGAAAGAAAAGTATGAAAATAGAAAAGAAATTGGAGGCTTTTAATAAAGAAATATATACAAATTGTACTTAAATCCTAGATGGGAGAGATTCACGTAAGGGGAAAGAATTTGGGGTGGAGTACATATTCTAAAAGATAATCTAATTCTATCTCCTAGGATTTAAATTGGTTCCAAAATAGGAAAGTTGTTATAGGATTTGATTTAAATTAGATTTGATTAATGTGGCTGCATATAAATCCAAAAAATCAATCTAAGATATGTCTAATAGGTTAGGATATCCTAGGATAGGCTCCACGGGTCCCTAGTTAGACTAGTTTTGGGTCGGTAGAATTTTTGTGATCGATTTGAGTCCAATATGTCTATAGTTTCGACTTATGTGCCACTTAAGATAAACTAGCACATGGGAACTCAATTTAGTGGCACACAAATAACATGTGCGTAGTAGGCTCGAAATGGGTCAAAACCATATATTGGGTCAAATAATTTGGATCAAAGTTGGACATTAATTGCTAATTGGAAATCTAGTCAAATTTTACGGTAGAGACTAAAATGACTATTTTACCCCTAAAGTTACACATGAAAAAAATATAGCACAAGAAAACACATTTGGATAGGACATGATATATCAAACTGAAAGTGGACTCATCTAGAATACAATGATGGAGATAGATTTGAGAAATTGATAATTATTCTGCTTCAAAAATCAAAACTACGAAAAAGTACATCTATAGTCATAATTAAAAATAAAAATCTAATTTAATAAATAGAAAACATAAAAAATAGATAAAAATAATTATTCTAAAAAAATCAGGGTCCTTACAATCTACCCACCTTAAAAGAATTTCATCCTTGAAATTCAACAACTCAATAATGATATGGAAGAAGACGATTTTCAACCACCGAACAATGATCGATCTGGTCTTTAAATATTTAAGAAACATGGTCTAAAAGATTGCTACTCTAGCCTAAAAGAAATAACTGGCAAGCTAATACTAATTCGACTATCGATAATTATTGTTCTACCATCCATGGCTACTAACTTCTTCCTAAATTTGAAAGGTTGCCAACTTATTTACCTAATAGGGATCCTCATATATTATTGTGATTATCTAGATTGAGCTTATAAAACTTCTAAATTGTACATCTAATCTAAACATCTAGCTATATCCTCATAATCATACTATTATCACTTTTGTATAAGTCTCTTTTTACCTAACCAAGCTAAGCGATACCTACCATTCTGTCTAATCCTAACTTCATGACTGATAGGGCATAATAGTAAGGCTGGGTTAGGCTATGTTTGGGTTCTTCTTATAGAGGGCCAATCTCTACACTAAAACTATCACTCTATTCTTGATCAAGTGACTACCATAAGGGCGTAACCTAGTATGACCATATATTTATTTCTATACTAAGGATGTCTATCCACCTTTGGTCACACTATCCCATCAAACACATGATGGCTTAAAATTTTATAACCATTGCATACTAGTTGCAAAAATTCATACCACTAGATACCTATGGCACATGGCATCTCTAATCCCTCCAATCTATCGAGCAATCAAAATACAATAAGAAAACTAACTTACACTATAACTAAAGAATTTTCTGATAAAATTTATATAGCACGATCATTCGTCACTCCGAAATAAGAAGAGACGAGAAGCAATGACATGAGAAAGTAAGGGAAGAATAATCAAAAGCAAATACGAAGTTCAAGGACGATAGAGAAATTTCTAAAGAATTGTCAAAGCAGTTGTGGATTGAGATTCCTAAGGGTTTAGTCATGTTAACAGGCCCGCCTGGTACAGTAACGTAACCGAAACGGCTAACTCGACCTGCATGGGCCACCAAAAAATATGTAATGCCAGTCCCAAAATACGTAGGACTAGGATACGTATACATGCCAGCTACGCATCGAGAGGACTCCAGCCCAGCTCGAATACGTATAAGCCGTCTGGTTATTCTAGACCAACTATATCTTAATCCACTAAATATCGGTAACAATAACAAATCAAGTGCTGTAAGGCTGATTAGACCGTAATACACGGATTCTAGAATAGATAAATATGTTAGAGTTGATCCCCTATAACACATTTATCATGAACAAGCCAGAGGAAAGTAGAAGCTTGTATAAGACTAGGCTATAATGCAACAAGAATCAAATATAGGACAAAATCTAATTACGGAAGAGAAAGATAAAACACCAATTAAATATACTTGTAGTCTTGGTGTAGTAATCATCTTCCATCAATGTACCATACCTTCATCTAATACCTGGAGAGATCACCAGGTCCTCAGAGGAGTAGCAAGACACATAAGATACATGCCTACAGTAGAGTAAATAACATTCAAGAAAAATAGGAATAACAAGTAGAGGAAAGGATAACACATAAATGAACTCTATAGATGGTGACATGTCATGAGAATATAATATTAATCATGGCTATAGGTGTATGTGATAAAAACTATAGCCCGGGGAGGCACTAACAGCCCTATAATAGGTGCTCTATCGTAGCCTGGGGAGGCACTAACAATAGAGGTATAGCCACGGCTAATAAAACATTCTCTCCTACGGTACTAGGAAGTCAAGTCTATCTAGTCATATCCAAATCAAGTACGGGTCAAGCAGGTCTGGGAAACATGGAACAGGCATAGCAATACTATCACTAGACATGAATAAGATAGGAAAGATAGAACAAGTAATATAAAAAGAAAAGTAACAATCTACGTGCACGTGAAACCAGAAAATAACCATGACATAAAGCAAGAGAAATATGTAAATATAGAAAAGCATGTAAGTACTATAAAGTTTGGCAAGTTGTACTTGTCTGGAGTTTTGTCCAATCTGTGCGGAGAGTGCAGAACCAAAATCAACCCGAACCATCCATGAACGAATGAATCATACTCCGTGCAATATCTACCAACCTAAATCATAAACAAATATGCATTATTTACTAAATACAATTATGACTAACCACTCTCATCTAGAAAGCTTGGGTCGTTCTAAGTCGTGTAATACCTACATAAACTATTTTATTAATCATACCACCTAGAGCTAGGTTATACTAATCTCTATGATCACTATTCGTTAATATTATGGATTACAAACTCTAGGTACAAATATTACGTTTGCATCTCATAAGTCATACCATGAAACCTATGCCACATGAATCGAGACAAGACGATTAACCACAAGGTTAACAATCTTGTCTTGGTGATCCATACGGTCGCTTCGTCAATTTCAGCGATGTGAGATCACTGGAATTGACGGATCTCAGTTTCGACGCTCGAATTCTGAAATGCGAACATAATATAAATTAATAACTTACTATATATGCACTTGCCATATATAGACCTTAATAATAAATTTATACCAAAACTAGTCATATTAACTACTCTATTTAATATAACATATATAGTATTAAATCTACATATAAAAGTAATATATTATTAACATAAAATATCACTTTTAATTCTGAAAAATATTTATAAACATTATATAATAATAAACAATATATTTTATACATAAAAAAATATCAGTACAAGATTTGTATTGATTCTACAACATTATTCCTAGACTTGGTTTACGATTTGAGGCCCAAAATAATAAATGTTTAAAAATACTAAATTCTGTAAAAATTGAAAAAATTAGTTAAAATAGTATTTATAATATTAAACCTTGCACAACATAAAGTTCAATATGGTTTCATGGAGTTTTGACACTTTTGGACACAAGGAAAGCAGAATTTTTCGGAGTTCGGTGACACGGCAAATGTCATAAATATTTAAAAATAGCAAATGGATGCAAAACCTATCCTACAGATATGCATCGGAAAGATATTGACGTCTACATTCTGAATAAAAATACAAGAAGATTAGAAACGGACCTTAAA
Source organism: Iris pallida (assembly GCA_029216955.1). NCBI lineage: Eukaryota > Viridiplantae > Streptophyta > Magnoliopsida > Asparagales > Iridaceae > Iris > Iris pallida. The sequence goes on from JANAVB010003711.1 coordinate 57,131, forward strand.
TTAGTGAAAAATAGCTCGCAACCAGATTCATCAGTTCTGGCACCCTGTCGTAAAATCGATGCCACGGGCAAACTGTTTGGAACTGGAGGATCCAGCGATCAAAGGTTGGAGTAGACACAAAAAGGTAACTCTCAGATTTGGTTTGAAGTAAAAACAGATGAGAAAAAGTTGATAAAATCTTGTCTACAAGTTGACTAACATGCTGTGACGAATCCAGCACTAATTCGGTCGACTTCGGGTGCCTTTCGCACCTCGTATCGTTCAAATTAGGGGCTAAGGCTCCTTGGGAAGGTGACGGGGTTCTAGGGGGTGTCCTAGGGTCGAGATGAAGGTGGTAAGAGGGTTGAAAGAGGTCGAGGTGATGAATTTCTGTGGAGTGGAAAGAAAAGTGCAAAAATATAAAAGAAATTGGAGGGTTTTAATAGAGAAATATATACAAAGTGTACTTAAATCCTAGATGGGAGAGATTCATGTAAGGGGAAAGAATTTGGGGTATATTAGGATTTAGTTTGGTGGGATTTGATTGCATATTCTAAAATATACACCAATTCTCTCTCATAGGATTTAAATTGGTTCCAAAATAGGAAAGTTGTTATAGGATTTGATTTAAATTAGATTTGATTAATGTGGCTGCATATAAATCCAAAAAAATTAATCTAAGATATGTCTAATGGTTAGGATATCCTAGGATAGGCTCCACGGGTCCCTAGTTGGACTAGTTGTGGGTCGGTAGAATTTTTGTGATCGATTTAGTCCAATATGTCTATAATTTCGACTTATGTGCCACTTAAGATAAACTAGCACATGAGAACTCAATTGAGTGGCACACCAATGATATGTGCATAGTAGGCTCAAAATGGGTCAAAACCATATATTGGGTCAAATAATTTGGATCGAAGTTGGACATTAATTGCTAATTGGAAAGCTAGTCAAATTTTACGGTAGAGACTAAAATAACTATTTTACCCCTAAAGTTGCACATGAAAAAAATATAGCACAAGAGAACACGTTTGGATGGGACATGATATATCAAACTTAAGGTGGACTCGTCTAGAATACAATGATGGGGATAGATTTGAGAAATTAATAATTATTTTGCTTCAAAAATCAATACTACGAAAAAGTACATCTATAGTCATAATTAAAAATAAAAATCTAATTCAATAAATAGAAAACATATAAAATAGATAAAAAAATAATTCTAAAAAAATTAGGGTCCTTATAAGTACTGATTGGTTTGATGTTGTCAAGATCAAATTTCTTCAGCATATCCTTTGTATACTTTGATTGACTGATGAAAACCCCTTACGAGTTTTGTTTGACTTACAATCCAAGGAATAGTTAAGTTCCCCCATCATGCTCATCTCGAACTCATTCTACATGCACTTAGAGCAAATTCTTGGCATAATGCCTCATTAGTAGACCCAAAGATAATGTCATCTACAAAAATTTGTACTAATAGAATTGTGTCATCAATTGATTTTATAAAAAGTGTCGTATCAATCTTCCATTTTGAAAAACCTTCTTTAAGTAAGAAAGTTCTTAGGCATTCATACCAAGCGCGAGGGCTTGTTTGAGGCCATAAAGAGCTTTCTTAAGCTTGAAAACATGATCAAGAAATTTATAGTTTTCAAAACCAGGTGGTTGTTTTACGAAAACTTCCTCTTTAATAAAACTATTGAGAATATCACTTTTGACATCCATTTGAAAGAGTTTGAAGTTTTGGAAATTTGTAAAGGCACAAAGTATATAGATTGATTTAAGTCATACAACATGAGCATAAGTCGTATCGTAGTCGATACCTTTTTCTTGGTTGTATCCTTGAGCTACGAGACGTACTTTTTTACATGTGATTGAACCGTCCTCATTTAATTTGTTATGAAAGACCCGCCGAGTACCAATGATCGAATGGTCAGCAGGTTTAGGAACAAGTTCCCAAACCTAATTTTTTTCGAATTGGTTGAGTTTTTCTTGTATTGCAGATATCCAAAATATATCAGAAAAAGCTTCTAAAATATTTTTAGGTTCTATTTGAGATATAAAGCAGTGCTAGCTATAGAATCTCTAATAGATGAATGAGTACTTACTCCTCTTGATACCTCACCTATTACCAAGTTTTCTAGATGTTCTGGTGTGAAACAGAACTTCTTTGGTAAGCTTTCCAGAGAACTGGTTCCAGATGTTGTATCCTTAGAAGTTATTGATTTTATATATACGTCATCTTCGTCACCAGGAACAACTGTTGTAGCATTATTCTCATTAAAAGTAACATTAAAAGATTCTTTAATAATCATGGCGCGCTTGTTGAATACTCTGTATCCTTTACTCTTGGAAGCATATCCAAAAAAAATACCTTTGTCAGCTTTGGCATTAAACTTGTCTAAGTTGTCTTTGGTATTCAGGATAAAGCAGCAACAACCGAACATTCTAAAATAAGAAAAAGTTAAGAGTTCTACCAAACCAAAGTTCATAGGGAGTTTTCTTCGAAATAGGTCGAATCAAAACCCTATTCAAGACATGGCATGCTGGACTTACAGCTTCTGTCCAAAATTATTTCGGAAGTGAAAACTGATTCAACATGACTCTGGTCATATCGCCAAGAGTTCTATTCTTCCGATCTACAACACCATTTTGTTAGGGAGTTCTAGGACAAGAAAATTCATGATGAAATCCATTTAAATCACAAAAAATTTTAAAATCAGAGTTTTCGAATTCGCCATCATGGTCACTTCGGATTCGAGTAATCATGAACCCTTTTTCATTTTGTACCTTTTTAGAATTTTTTTTGAAAATAGAGATAGTATCACTTTTGTTTGAACGAAAGAAAACCCAAGTAAAACAGGAAAAGTCATCAATAATCACAAAGGCGTAGAGTTTTCCACCAAGACTGGCTACTCTACTAGGACCAAACAAATCCATATGAAGAAGTTGCAAGGGTCTAGTAGAACTTACAGAGTTGATGGATTTAAAAGAAGATTTTGACGCCTTATTTTTCTCACGTTTGGCACATACCATTTCCTTTTTGAATGTTATATCCGGTAGTCCTCTTACTAGCTTCTTGGTTGAAAGTCTTGATATGGTATCCATGTTTGCATGTCCAAGACGCATATGCCATAGTAACCTTTCATCCTTGTGAGCGTAGAGGCATCTTCCTACATTGTTAGTATCTTTCAAGAGATAGAATATATATATATGTTATCTTTCCTTATCCCTTAAAAAACGATGTCTCTAAATGATCTATCATATATAGAGCATTTATTTTTTCCAAAGTTAATATCATATCCATTGTCAGCAAGATGACTAATATTGAGCAAGTTATGCTTTAACTCTGTTACTAAATAGACATCTTTAATGACAGGAAAGGAAGGATTACCAATAGTACCGTTACCTATAATATAACCTTTTAGATTATTGCCGAAGGATACATATCCTTCCCTTTTCATCGATAGTGTTGCGAAAAGATTTGTATTTCCAGTCATATGTCGCGAGCACCCACTATCAAGAATCCATTTGCTTCTACAAGATGATGGAAGGTCCACCTACACCACGATTAGATGTGACCTTTGGTACCCAAATCCTTGAGGGTCCTGAAATGTTAGTCTTTGGTACCCATGCATACATGTTTAAATCAACTAATCTTCTGATTCTACATTGTGGTGAAGTGTGTCCATATTTACCACAGTAGTGACATGTAGCATGCATATTTGTGTTAGGTTTAGGATGATAATGATGTCTATATGTGGGTGATTGTCGTGCTGCATGAGAATATGTGTACATAAAAGCATGTTTGTGTCTAGCATATGTATGTGTGTTTTTCTTATGTCGTGTACTCTTGTGTTGAGCAGTCTTGTGTCAAGTATGTGCTGTGACCGTGAGACTGAGTTTAAGGTTGAATAACCTGTTTGCCCAGCCTGATCTCTAATCTTTTAGAGGCAATATACATTTCATCATATTTGGCAGTCAAAGTACTAATTCTTACAGCTGTAATATTGTATTTCTTTATCTCTTCTGTAAGTTCTTTATTGAACATGGTAAGATCATGTATTTGTCTCTCAATACGTGATTCAGCATAGTGTAAGCTTGATTTAAGTTTGGATAACTCTTCAGTGTTATCTGTGGGTGATGTGTCTCTAATATTATCAAGTAAGCATGATAGTTTATGAATCTCAGCTTCATGAGTCTTAATCTTATCCTTTGCAAGTTTGTATTTACTAAGTAATTTCTTATGATCTTCAAGTAGATCACTGAAAGCATCTCCAAGTTTATCAAAAGTAAAGTCATCAAGTGGATCATTTGTTACCTTGTCGCAAGTTGCCATTAGGCAGACGTTTACAGTATCTTGGGGAGTGTCCTCTTCTACTTCTGAGTCACTGGCTTCGCTTTCATTCCAGATGCTTATGTTGGCATACTTTCAAGAGGATGGCTTCTTGTATGAATTTTTATATCGGCTCCATTTCTTTGCTGCAGGACAGTCTTTCTTGACGTGCCTCGTCTTCTTACAACCATAGCAGATAGGCTCTTCATCGTCATCTTATTGTTCCTTCTTCCTTCAGTTGAATCGTAGGAACTTCTTGAAGTTGTGAACCATGAACGCTTGATCATCACCTTCGGAGTCATTATCGTCTGTTTCATCTGGAGAAGTCTTTCGACGATGAACTCTTAGAGCGATTTATTTTTCCTTTGGAGCAAATTCTTCAAAGTCCTTGAGGTCGAGCTCATGCATCATTAGTTTGCCCATTAGAGTCTCCAAAGACATGGTAGTGAGATCGTTGTCTTCGATGATTGTCGTAGCTTTGGGGATCCAGTTCTTCGTTAGTCCCCTTAGCACCTTGCGTATCTTCTCATGGTTGGAGTAGTTCTTTCCAAGGGAAGATATAGGGTTAAAGATGTCGAGAAATCTGTTGAACATCTGCGTGATCGTCTCGTTGGGCTTCATCTTGAATGCTTCATACTCCTGTGTTAGTCGACTAATTTTTGATTCCTTGACTTGAGTGGTTCCTTCATGAGTCACTTCTAGAAGCTTCCATACTTCATGTTAAGTGGTACACGTAGATATCCTGTCCACTACCAAAATTTCACATATTACTGATGCCAAGAAACGTCGCTAAAATGAAGAAAAACGTCGCTGAAATTTTTCAGCGACATTTTTGCGACATTTTCACGCTTGTCACATTTATAGAAGTCGGTGTCAGGGAAAATGTCGCAAAATGTCATTGTTGTGTCGTTTTACAGCGATGTTAATACGTCGCTTAATCTGTCGACGTTGACCGACTCTACGTCAGCAATTTAGCGACGTATATGTAGTCGATAAACGTCGACTTATTAAGTGATATATGTACAGTCGGTAGATGTGGGTAGATTTACCGATGTAACTATTACCATTAATGACGTTTATCGACTGTATTCTGTAAATAAATTTCTGCAGATTTTAGCGTCGTTTTGTGTCTTTTTGCAACGTTTGGCGACTTCTATGTAGTCGCTAATCCGTGTCGCTAAACATCGCTAAAATGTGTAAAAAAAGGAAACAGAATGACATATTCTGCTTGTATAGTATCCCTGCAGTTTAATAATGAACATTTAAAATGAATAGACCTAGAGCAGCCATCCATTGAATTCCCTAGGTTCGCCGACCCCTTCGGTGGAACACTCAACACCGGTAATGGCACATACAGTTGAAACGAACAATAAAATAGAATATGATAAAAATTAATAGTACATTACACAAACAATATCCAATGACTACACAACCAAGTCTAATGTATACACATAAATATCCACGAAGATAGTCTACACAACCAATCAAACACGAAGATAAGTCTACACAAACCCAATATCATGGGTCAACACACAAACAAACACTCTACAAGCAATAAACAGTCCTAACTAGGACTACTACAGATTTGGAACAGGAGGGGCAACGCCGCGCCTAAGGGATAAGAACAGCTCATACTCCTACCGTGAAATTGATACCGATGCAGGTGGAGTCGATAATGATGAAGGAGGTAGTGACGTCGGTGATGATGAAGGAGCACCCGGAGGACGTATCTGCTCCAACACTACTAGTCGCTAGTTGTATGAATCCATGGTAGAAACAGCCTCGTACTGCTATCAACCATCGAATCCTGCATCAACGTCAGCCTCTCGCCCATGGACAACTGTGATGCCTGCAGCTCCATCACGCTGCGCTGTATCGACGCTCTAAGATCAGTGACACCACGGTCTGTCCTCTTAGTCATATACCTGAGTTCCATGATGCTACGATCGAGCACATCCAATCATGCTAGGAGCGTAGCATCGTCCGTATGCTGCTGTACCTGGATCCGTCACAGCATCTCGTCATGGATAGATGTAACCATCTCCTGGACTCGGGCAGACTCCTGTTAGGGCTATCTGTTAGGGCTGTGGACCATGCACACTAGCAGCGGAGGCCCTAGAGGACTGTGTCGCAACTCTGGCGCTAAAGGATACCATACCGTAGTACGTACCCCTATGGAGACCACTAGCGGTGGTAACCCATAGCTCGTCCATCGATGGAGCTTGAGCGGGCTGCAAGGAAGTACCGGCCTCTCCCGTAGTAGGTACACTAGCAGCCGCCCACTCCTGAAGCTTAAGATAGTCGGCCTAGAAAGTATGGATACTCTATAATTTCTAATATCTAATGTACTTATTATTACTAACTACATGAATATTTATTTGCATGCATATTTACTAAGTTATATTAAAATTAACATGAAGTATTAAAATTAATAAATAGTATTGTAATACTTACATAGATCTGCTCGGTCCTCTCGTCAATAAGCTTCCCGCCCTTCCGATGGATGGCCAGGAAGACGGTCACCATATTGGCGTCACCACCCTTCCTTACCTGTTAAAAATATATTATTTACTACTATTTATGAAATTAATCGAACTTATATTAAAATAATATTTTTGAAATAAAAAACATACCAAACGACGAAAATGTTCCGTCATCGGGGTCGACCGACCGCACCACTTGGATGCCTTCTGCCTAGCCGCCTTGGCCTTCTCAGACCTTTCCTTGTATCGAGGCGCATCAAACCTAGCCTTCATCACAGTCCACTGATCAGGGGTGATCCAACCTTGGATCGGCTTTTTGTGACGTTCACGATCCTTCTGGCTATTAATAGCATCATGAATCAGCTTGGCAGCAACAGCAGGAAACATCCCCTCGATGAACTTGGCCAGGTGCGGTGGATAGAAATATGTTTGCTAGAAGAAACAATTTAGTCAGTTATACATTATACATAAATAAGAAGATTAATATTAGAACCATATATACTTTTACTTTGAACTGTACAAACCAAAAGTTCCTTCTATCCTTTGGTGCATCAGAGTAGTTTATCCAAGGGCCACCATAATTGTACCTCAGAAAATGGACTAGGCATCTCTGTACCGACGGAGGACGATATCTATACAAAGGTAATTACATTCATAAAAAATGAATTTATTATGAATAAAGAAATAAATGATATGTATATGATAAACCAAAATACTTACTTTATACCGTCGGCCCCGTCCTAGTCTCCTCCGGAGGTGCGTACGGATCATCTGTCTGATACTGGTCCGACGTTGACTCAGCCTCCTCCATATGCTCATCTGTCTCCATTGTCGTATCAACAGGATGAATGCTAGACGAGGGGACAGTGTCAGGCCTGGAACTACTTGTCCCAGGAGATATGCCATGTAACATCATGGCAGACAGAGGTACTGATCGATACACTGGAGTACTCGACGAAGAGGATCCAGAGCCAGTACCAGTAGAAAGTACCGGAGGAGAACCCCATCCCCCACGTCGGGACCTGCCGAACGATCTGCGTCGTCCTGTCATACCTAATAACAACAAATAATGATACACCAAATAACAGAGACTAGATAATAACTAAGTATATTCTACAGTCAGAAATATAAAAGTACATTTAACAAGAAACATCTAAATCTAGATAGTACTTTCTACAAGAAACATCTTAAGTTCAGATAGTACATTCTATGAAAACATTGAAGTCCAGATAATCCAGATAACCAAGTCTACATAATTAAAAAATAAAAGTACATCTCTCTCAATCATATTCAGAATATTCATCTTGTTCGTCTTCCTCGACCTCATCTTCCTTTTCCTCTTCCTCTTCCTCTTCATCTTCACTTTCATCTTCGCCTTCGTCGACTTCACCTTCGTCGACTTCGCCTTCGTCGACTTCGCCTTCGTCGACTTCGCCTTCCTCTTCAAATAATTCTACCTTTTCTATATTATTAGTCGTGTAATGAGTAACTTCCGTGGAGTCCACATCAACAATATTTGTTATAAGAGGTAGCTCGTCCTCCTGATAAGCTTTTACATTAACGTTAAAGGTATCTCTAGCTTTAGTCTTGCATACTGCCCACCATTCAGACCTCATTGTTCCCCGTCTCGGATAAGCTGTGAAGTACATGAGCTGATCCTGAGTTGATAGGACAAATGGTTCGTAGCCTTGATATCTACGATTGTAGTTTATATCCACAAGACCATACTTATCAATTTTCCAACCTTGATTTTCTATCGGATCGAACCATTCACACTTGAAAAACACGATCTTAGCAGGTTCTCTGCCATAATTATATGTCAACTCCACAATCTCTTGCAAGATGCCAAAGATATCATTGTCTGGATCGACGTCTTTGTAGTTCAAAGATTTGATACACAAACAACTGTTTTTTGTGGAATCAAGATCTAAGAAGCTGTCTCTGATCGGAGCATTTATCGACTTGAACCTAAAACCATTCACACAGTAACTTGGCCATATTTTAATGGCAGTAATTGGCCCCTTGGCAAGGGTTCTAATTGATTCAATCTCGGGTGAAATTAAACGATCAACCTAAATACCAAAGAAGCGATAGTAAGTTATTTATTGCACAATTGCATTAGAAGAGATCAGTAATTACCGAGCTGCTTATATATGCGCTCAACCAGGAAGGAAAATGACGTCTCATTTCTTGTTCTAATGTTCGTCTGTTATATAGGGTCTAACCGACCTCAACTTATCATTATATGTGCTGAAAAACAACGAAGCAACCGCCGATTAATACTATAATATTAGCTTATACTATTACATTGAGATGACGTAAACTCATCATTAATTACTTACCCCTCTAGCTTCTCCACTTCATCCTCATCGCAATTGAGTAATATATACAACTGAGCAGCCCTTAGGTCTTCGTCATTCAAATATCTCTTCTTCATTTTTCCCGAAGGCTTTCTGGACGCATT